>CM045772.1:30565519-30858019 GCA_025200525.1 Camellia lanceoleosa
GCACTTTTTCATCAAATTTAAATTTGTTAAAAGAAAAAAGATAAAGGATTAGAGATGCTCTTTGTTGTTGGAGATTCTTGTCGAATTTACAATTGTTAGTGTGGGATGCTGGTTTGGAAAAAGTTTGATTTGAAATTAGATTATGGAATTATTTCAACAAATTGTGTGCAATTGAGAGTATTGGAAGCTTGCAAACTTGTAATTTCCACATGTAGTTAATTATACATTTCATCTACATATTAGACATATAATGCGTTTGCTTTTTGTCGAGCTAGATAAAATCACTGTTGTGAAATTACAAATTGAATCATTGTGAATTACAACTTTAAAGAGCCCCAATGCAATTATGTCAAATTATGAGACTTGTTGTATGTTCTCAAATTTTAGAATTAGTGATTGTAATTTACCTTTTATCTATGTGTATATAATATAAATATACATATAAAAAATCGTTTATAGTGTTTAAAATGAAATAAATATCAATAACTTTATATGTATATATTTATATAGTTATAAACTATCTATAAATAATATAACCAATCAATCTTTTTACCTTGATAGAAGTTCAAAACAACATTGTTTCATGTATTACCCAAACAAAAACAAAAATGAAAAGTGTCATAGTGAAATGCAATTTGAATTGAAATTCACTCCATCTTTTATTCAACAATACGAATTCAGAATTGAGTTAGTTAAAACTTATGTTAATTGTTAATCTCTTATGATTCTGCAGCCATAGATAAAACACTTTGTATTAAATTCAATTACAGGAATTTGTGTTTGCCTGTTCAAGCGGTCTGAAGGGGAGTTGGAAAAGAGAAAGAGAAAAAAAATGTCAGGAAATTAAGTGAAATGTATGTATATTTTATTCACATTTTCACCGTCTTTTCTCCCTTTCCTTTCACTTTTCCTTTCCTTTCCCTTTCCTTTCCTTTTTCCAAATCCCCTCCCCAAAATCTATTCAACCAAACATAGCTTTCAAGGCATTGCACTTTGACACACATGGGGAAGAAAAGAGGTGGAAGGACAACAACAATTATGGAATTATTGCAACTTTGTTGGAATTAGGAAATAGTGATATTATAATTATGGTGAAGTCTTTGAGAAATTAGGAAATAGTGATATTGTAATTATGATAAGTGTGTATAAAATACGTGATTATGTCAATCATAGGATTTTAATGTCTTTTTTATCTTCGTTTCCTATTTTTGTTTGTTTCTTATTTGCGGTGATATTATTTCATCATAAATATAAAAGCCCTACCTCATTCATAGGTAAGCCAAAACAATTCTTTTCATTTTTTTTTTAGTATTAGAGCCTAAACCACGTAAAACCCTAGACCATCCCCCTCCTCACTCGTTTCTTCCTTTGCCTAGCTAATTTCTTCATCTTCTTTCTTCTTCCCATACAGCATTGATTTAATAAACCTCCTTCTCCCTTTCTTAGAATTCACCCAACCAGGGCTTCTTAAACCAGCACCACTCCTAGACCATTCTAAACCACTTTTACCTTTCCTATACCCGCCGGGTAGAGACTCATATTGGCACTTGCAGAGGGCCTTGCTCTGTAGGCGACTGTGTCTCATCTCCGGCCTAGGGAGCACTTTCGACACCCTCTTTAGGGTGATTGAACCCCTTCTCTCTTTTACGTGGTATAGAGTCGATGCTTTTGGGCCGAGCTTTTTGAACCCTTTTTGTCTTTTTCTTTTTGTGGGCTACCAAGTTTATTTGGTATCATTTAGCTTGCGCTGAGTTTTTAATTTTTATCAGTTTGTTTTACTTGGGTGGCCTCATCATGTCTCCCAAGGATAACTCATCTTATACCATTCCTACCGAGGTATCTCCATCTTTGCTTGGTTTCCACGAAACCTATGCCTTTGCTCTGGCAAATCTTGATTTTTCTCTTTCCCATTACACTCCTATTCATGCGTGTTACGAGTGTGGTATTGAATAGGAAAAATTTTGCTAACAGAGCCGTTTCCTTCGCTTAAACTCTATCTTAGGGAATAGGGAAAGGCTTAATATTGGCATTTATCTGTCTATTACCCCTCGCTAGGCCAGTGACGTAGATTCTACCTGCGTGCTTTCGTGGGATATCTAGATAATTGCACTGCAGTATTGGGATGAATGTTCAATTCCATGGAAGATCGGATTTATCATATATGTTCTTTTATTGCGATACAATTTCGAGTTTGTGGTAGGCATTGTCATAGATGTCAATGCTAATGCTCGTACAATGGATACTGCGTATCTTGAGCTTTACTGTGACATAGTCATTGGGCCTCTCAAATTCTTATCTTTCTTGTAGCCTTTTTGTAGTGAATTCTTTGGATATCTTCAAGCTCACAAGTTGATAGAGAAACTTCTTTGTTAATATGAGCTTTTAACCGACCTTTCCACCGAAGCTTACGCCTCCCTTAATGTCCAAGAGGCTTGTCTGACAACTACTTATCAATTTCTCATGGGTTTAAACTCTAAATTTGAATCTCTTTGAATTCAAATTCTAAACGCGATCACCCATGCCATACAGCTTTATGAGGCTTTTTGCCACTATTAGCCAGTGATAGAGTGTCGCCGGCAATTGGTTCACCTAGTGTTCCTTCAATCCCCTCCAATTCTTAAGCAGCATCAGTGATAGGCTCTTGTTACCAGAAGTTCTAGTTCTCGAAAGTTCCATTCTGTTCTATTACTTGTCATCATTGTGAAGTCTTGCTTGACATATCAAAGCTCGTTGCTTCAAACTTCATCTTGAAACGTAGGCAATAGCGCCCTTTTACATCCGCCCTTGTTGTCCTCTGCTCAGCGTGGTTTTGGCTCTCGCTTGCCTCTCTTTGCGTTGATAGACGTTACTCCTTTTTGAGCCTTCTGCATATCCCTAATTCCACAGCTCTGGCCCGATTCTGATTTCAGTTAGTATTGACTTCACTCTTCTCAGGCTTAACGGGTCCTCCGCCCATTGGTTCTCTTGGTCTATCATCCCTCTACTGTCACCCGCCTTTCCTACAAGTACTTCTATTGTTTTCTATGTTCGATACGCTAGTCCTTTTATGAATTCTGGATTCTGGGGCTAATGATCATAAGTGATTGGTAGAGTTTTTTTTCTTTTCCTCTCCGAGACCCACCGCTGCTTGCCTTAATTTGTGTGTCTTCTCGAGTGAGTTCTTGCTTTTTTTGTCCAACATAAGGGTGTTATGTCTTTAACCCCTCAAGTTATCACTTTAGAGTATTTTTATATTTGCATGTTCCTCAAGTTTACTTATAATCTCTTATCTGGCAGTCGCTTTTGCCAAAAACCTTTAATCAGGCTTGCCATCTTCTTACCTTCTAGCGTGTCTTTTACAGGAAGGTTGAGTTCGAAGAGGATTTTTGTGCGTGGATATGAGCTGTGCGGATACCAAAGTTATACTTTACTTTTTTTGGGAATCCACCGACCAACCTTTCTTTTGACTTTAGCTAGTTTTTTAGGCCGTCTGTTTGCACTCTCTTTTTTATATCTTCAGTATTTTTCTATTTAAACTTTAGAGTTATAAGCTTGCGCCTGTGATGGGTCATGTTAAATTTTAATATTTATGTCAACTTTACCGCTTATTAAATAAAGCTTACAAGGATTCTAAATTTCATTGTGTTATTTGTGAGTTGGTTCTAAACCTATTCCGTACTAGTTATATACCACATACGACCACCTAGCGGCCCTAGTACTTTTGACCTTATTCATTACGATGTTTGGAGTCTCTCTCTCTGCATTCTCGCCATATTATTAACTCTTGACTTTTATTGATGATCACACTAGGTGCACTTAGGTCTATTTACTTCATCAAGCAAGTCCGATGTGTTTCCCATCTTCGCTTAGTTTTTGCAAAATGGTTAAGACACAAATTTGTACGCAGCTTGTTACCCAAAGAGACATCCGCTTCCCCGATCGATAATGGTGGGGAATACATCTCTAACGTAAAGTTTCACGTTCTCACCTTAATCAAACGTGGTATTCTTCAACAACTTACATGTTCTCGGACTCCCTAACAAAATGGTGTTGTTGAACGAAAAATCGTCATATTAGCATGTCTGTCGTGACGTTGTCTTCTTTCATGGTATGTGTGTGCTCCCGGAAGTCTTATTGGCATATAGCTATTCTTATTGTCATCTATCTCATTATAGGGCTCCTAGTCGTGGTGTTTTACATGCTGCCTTACCCCATTCCATATTCTCTTATGCTTAATACTACCCTTCCTTTCCTCACTTTTACCTTGTGGTTTTGGGAATGTACATATGTTTTGTTCAAGACCCGGCGTCCCACTCAGTGACATTAAGTTAGATGACAAGTCTATTCATTGTGTCTTTTTGGGGGTATTCTTCCATGTCTAAAGGATATATATGTTTTGATCCGTGTCTGCGGTTCACACTTTCACCACACACCGATGTTACTTTTTGTGAGAATCTTTCTTTTTAGTCCCAACCCCCTCGTTGCAAGTTTCACTTCCAGGATACTCCGAGTGTTCATCAATTCCCATTTTGGATGAGGTTGCGGACGATGTTGCCCCCTCTCTCATCTCTACCTTCACCTCCTTTTCCCCACAGGTATACTCTCGGCGCCTCGTGCTCACCTCCCTCCGCCACCTCTCGAATCTTGGGTTAGGTAATTCTTCCCTTTACATACATCTTTCCTTCCTCGTCAGAATCCTCCTCGGGATTGACATCCCCGACCATTAAGTTATTTGTGTAATCGATCATTCCATTTCCCAATATCTCTCATATGACAGGGTTTCAGAAATTATTCTTTCCTTGGCAAGCTTGAGTCCAAATCTATTCCTCGGTTTTTGTCAGAAGCCCTTCAGAATCCAAAATGGGGGACAGCCATGCAAACTAAAATGACAACTTTAGAACAGAATCATACTTGGAATTTGGTTCCTTTACCTTCTGGCGAGAGTACTGTGGATTACAAATGGGTCTTTGCTATTGAGTACCTACCTGATGGCTCATGGACGCTATGATGTTATAAGGCCCGTTTAGTACCAAGGGCTTCACTCAAGTTCTTGGCAAGGATTTTGGTGCTACCTTTGCCCCAGTTGTCAAGCTTACATCTATTCGTCTACTCATCTCCCTTACAGTATCTCATTCTTGGCCTTTTTATTAGCTTTGATATCAAGAATGCCTTTCTACATGGGGATCTTCTTAAGACACTTATATGGCCCCTTTTCCGGTGAGTCAAGGGGAGTATTCGGGAAAGTATGTCGATCAAGAAGCCTTTTGTATGGCTTGAAGAGTAAATCGCCCACGAGCTTAGCTTGGTCGTTTCAAATTAATATAATCTCCATGGGCTTTGTTCAAGATTATTTAGACCATACGTGTTTCATCCGTTGTAATTTCGCAGTCGGAATAGTCTTGTTGGTTTATGTGATGATATCATTCGACAATTCTTCGTGATGACTCTATAGGCATCGATCAAGTAAAAACGGATTTGGGACACACCTTTGATATTAAGGATTTGGGAAATCTCAAGTACTTTCTAGGATCGAGGTGCTCGCTTCATATGAGGATTTTATCTCAAAGGAAGTACACTCTTGACTTACTTAAGGATATCAATACCGGTATGTTAGGTGTAAACTCGTTTTACTCCTATGGATCTCAATGTCAAGTTCACATCGAAGTCCGGCGAATTAATAGAGAACCTAGGCATGTATCATTTTATTGCGCGTCTCATCTATCCGACCAATACTAGACCGACTTGACATTTGCGCTAGTGTGGTTAGCCAATTCATGCATGCATCTCGCATAAACATTTTGATGCGGTTCATCACTTGAGATATTTGAAGACCTTTTTCGGCTTGGGATTGTTCTTCACTGTGATCCTCAATCTGACTCCTTGTTTACTAATGCCGACTATGCAGATCTAGAATGGATAGGCGCTTCTCTGCTTATGTACTTTCTGTGGTGATTATCTTATATCATGGAAAAGTAAGAACCAAGTAGTTGTTTCTAGGTCTTCCAGAGAATCCGATATAGGGCTATGGCACAAGGCACTTGTGAGATTTTATGGCTCGTTCTATTTTGGCGAGTTGGGATTTGAGGAAACTGCTCCTCCGTCTTTGTTTTGTGACAACAAGTATATTATTATATTGTCTTCTGATTTTGTCCTACATGAGCATCCTAGGCATATAGAGGTTGATATACATTTCATTCGAGAGAAGGTTCGGATTGTTATTATGAGACCATCCTTTGTCTCTTTTTTGAGCAGTTAGCAGATATGTTCACCAAGTCTGTATGCTTAACATTACTCCAATCGTCCATCGACAAGCTGCGTTTATTGAATATCTTCACACCACCTTGAGGGGGAGTGTTGGAATTAGGAAATAGTGATATTATAATTATGGTAGTGTGTATAAAATCTGTGATTATGTCAATCACAGATTTAATGCTTTTTTTTTTCTTTTTTTTTTGTTTCCTATTTTATAATATTATTTCATTATAAATGCAAGGCTCTACCTCATTCATAGGCTATGAAGCATGGACACTCCAAAATCAGTACTGTGGCGGTGTCCGACACGGGAACACGCCGGAGACATATATGGGACATGCCAGATGGTGTGCCCCTTTAATTTAATGATTTTTTTTGTAGGAGACATGACGGGGACACGCGTGTCCATATGGGGACATGGCGGGGCTAATTTTTTCTTTTTATTTTTTTTCTTTTGCCTCTCTTATTTAGTGCTTTTGTGAAGAATATTTGTTAGATGTTGAATGTTTTTTCCCTTCTCGTCTTAGTTTTTGTTATCGTTTATTATAACTTTTTTTTGAATGGATGATCTATTAATTTGTTTAAATGTAGTGGTTATATTTATTGTATTAATGTTACTATGTTAGTATTTGTTAATTTTGATTTAGGATGAATGTAAATGAATCTACATAATACATAAAAATATATAAAAATAAATAAAATAAAATTCGCCTTGTCCCCCACTGTGTCCGTGTCCCCATTTTTTGGAAATTGCCATGTCCGTTGTCCGTATCCGTGTCCGATTGCTTCATAGTTCATAGGTAAGCCAAAGAAATTCTTTTCATCCTTTTCACTTGGACACACTTAACATAATTGTTTGAATGAACTATCTTAAATCTGCTTGTTTTCTGTTCCTCCTTTCCAAATCCACTCTATATAACAAATATAGCTACCTTTTGTTTTGCAAAGTACTCTATACTATTATTAAAAGTGAACAACTCACTTGGTGTCCATGAACTTCCTTCTCTCCTTTTGCCAAGTGGCTTTTCTTCTTGTGCCAAGTGTCAATTTCTTCATCGAAAGGAAAAAAATAGTAGTTACAAGAGGGCACAGGACTTGAACCTAGACCACTTTCACCACTTAAACAACATAGAAGATATGTTTTCAATTCAAAATTAAAATTTATATTTTAAGCACACCCATCAGGTGGGCTCACACGCCTAGTTCTTTTAAAAAGCAGAAAGTAGAGTTACTAATCTGTGTTCATTGGTACTGGACAACAGCAGTGGAACAATTTTGATGTTGTTTCTTAATAATTCCTCCCTTGGGGTTTCTATTACAAACATGAATTTTCCTCTTTTTTTCTTAGAAGCAAGTCTATTTGGCATTAGATAGTTGTGAAATCAGCTTCTTTATACAGGCTAGGCTATGAACTGGAACATCATTGTTTTTGCCAAGAAATGACTTTTTTGGGCCCTGTGCTTGAAGAGAGCATTAGGGGTGTAGTTTCCTTCTGGGGATCTTTTGTTTTCTTTGTATGAAACCACATATTGTAAAGAGTGCCTACAATTCTAGATAAATGAGAAAATACTCAAAGAACTAATGGCTTTGATTTAATAAGCAAACTTCGATAGCTATCTTAATTTTTGAATCATTAATGTGGGCAGACTATTAGCAGTCAACCTTTCCTTCAATATTTTTTACTTGGTGGAATTCATCTTGAACTTAAAGCTTTTCATTGTGCGTGTGCATGTTTTTTATTTATTTATCTGTAGTTTTCCTTTTCTTCAATTAGTTTGATAGTTTTAATTGCACGCCATAGAGAACTCCTTTAACTAGTGCACTTATGTGATGTACCTTCATATCCAGTTAATCTACATTTTTATGCTGACAATGAGCAATTTTTTCTTTGCAGTAACTTCAGTGAGGTCAGCCAGACAAGTGATTGATGCACTGAATGCTGGCGGCCCTGACATAGATATTATTTTGTCTGAAGTTGACCTTCTATGGCCAAAGGCTTGAAAATGTTGAAATACATTCTGAGGGATAAAGAGTTGCAACGCATTCCTGTGATCAGTAAGTTTGGTTATTAGCATTTTTATCTAAAAAGGCTAAAATGTTTGTTTTCTTCTGTTGGGTAGATTATAAACTGATATTTTGTTTTTGTTTGCTAAGTGATGTCGGCACAAGATGAAGTATCTATTGTTGTCAAGTGTTTGAGACTTGGAGCAGCTGACTATCTTGTGAAACCATTACGCACAAATGAACTGTTAAATTTATGGACTCATATGTGGAGGAGAAAGCGAATGGTATACTAATGTTTTGCTTTGTTCTTTGTTGTTTGAAAGCGCCCTCTTTGATCCTTGTGGAAATCTCGAATGAGATCTAAGTTATTCTTTGAAAACTAATTTGAAGACAGCATGTAGAAAATGTAAAAAATATTCTTATTTGTTCTTTTGTGGGCAGCTTGGATTGGCAGAGAAAACATAATGAACTATGACTTTGATCTGGTGGCATCAGACCCTAGTGATGGTAATACGAACAGCACTAATCTGTTTTCGGATGACACAGATGAGAAGTCCTGGAAGAGTGCAAATCCTGAGATGTGCACATCAAGTCATCAGGAAGACGAGGTCAATGCTATACAGAGGCAAATCTTGGTAATTAAAATATCACTAAGAAAACCCTTCACATTGGTGACGCTAGATTGTGCTGAAAGAAATGGTTACTACATGTACTCCTGAATAGTTTTATGAAAAAGTTACCCCTTTTGATATCTGAAACATGATTGTGAACTTTGTGTGTCACTTTGACTAGCATTATCCAACTTTTTACATGTTGGTGATGAGGGTGATAAAAAATGCAAGAAAGGCTGCAATTAAGTGTTCACTTCTATTGTGTATAAAATTAAGGTGTTTTATGTGGCACTGAGGGATGAATTTTAAAGGTACATTAGTGCATGAGAAGTTTAAAAATCTTCTTTCATTGGCGACTTGAGAAGTTTAAATTAATGGATTTATTGGAAATAGATTATACATATTGATAAATGTGGTTTTTTTATATGATTTGTAATTTAGAATTTTAAATGTCTATCCTAACAAAAATTCCTGGAGCCGCCAGTGTATGAAGGCATATGAACTGATATTCAAGGTGCAAATTTAGAGGCTTTGAGTTGTAACTTAAAACTGGAGGCCTACAAGATATGCATGTAATGCATTACGATATATATTTAAAGAATATAAGGTTATTTTAGGTGATCCACAGTTTCTTTGTGTCATTGTATCTGTTTTATTTTATTTTTGTTTGGATAGTATTTTTTTTTGGGAGGGAGGGAAGGTTTTAAGTTCTGTGATTCTGAAATTTTGGCTAGACTACATCCAGTTCATGGCACATTGGTTGTTGTATATCTTACTTCCAAGTTCAACTGTCAGATTCTTTTGTATATACTTTACTAAAAGCAAATGGCCAATTAGTACTCATTAATGGGTTTTGAGAGGATAAAAGATTGGGTACATATCTAACCTTTGGCAAAAATGCACAAAGTGGCTGTCCTTAGGTTTTAAAAGTTGTGTATCTCAATATACACTATTTTTCTTGCCATGAAACTCTGAAACATGATTTCAAAACCACATAATAACTTGTGGTGTGGATAAAATAGGTGAATATGGAAGGCAAGTAACTGTTAGGTTAAGATTAACTAGGATTCTTATTTGTTTAATAAAAGGACTCAAATTGTGTTGACAAAAAAACAAAAAATATATATACAAAAAACGACTTGAATTGTGATTCTATTTAATACTTTATACGATGACTATTGCTGCAGCTCATATTAATTTGTTCACAATTAGTCTATCAATTTGTACACTCAACTTTCTTTCGTTTTTCTTTGTTGTCTCCTGGGCAACAGATTTTAATCATTGTTATCTGCTGCATACTATACATAACCACCATTAAAGGATTCACTCAAAAAGTTTAACTAATATGTTAAATGTTTAGCTAATCCATTAGATGCTATGATGCTTCCATTGGTGAAATGATTTAAGGCTAGTGGTTATTCTGTCGAAGTTGCATTTAATCAATAAATGCTTTGCTTTGTGATAAGCACTGTCCAACTCCAAACTAACATTTGTTGTGCATGTGCATTTGTTCTTTTCAGTCTAATGTTTACACTGCTACTGCTCCTGTAGAACCTCCACTCGTGGATTCTCCGGATCATCAGCCTGATGTGCCTGGAATTAGTGACCGTCGAACAGGTGAGCATTTCTTATGGTTTTTTATTAGCTGCTTTACATGTGATATGTTGGATATCAAATGGAAATGAAGTTTTGTTGAACTTTTTGGCGAATTTGGTTTTTTTGAGATCTTTTTGAGTAGTTTAACTTGGTTGACTGCATATTTGAATTGGTTCTGTCACAGTTTTGTTAGTTACATGTTAATATATTTTGTGTCAGAGGCTCCATTTTCTGTGGTTACTCTGCTAGTGGAGATGGATTTGGGCCTTAAGATGCAAAGGAAGCAAAATGAAGTGGTTTTTCATTTTCATATTTTAAATAGGAAGCACACTTTTTTGGGAATGTAATGGTTCAAATTTCCCCGTGGAAAAGGAATATTGAATTCTTTTATTTATTTTTATGAGCACCTACACTAGGTATTTTTGGGCTCTCAATCCTTCAATTGGCATATTGAGGGGCTAATCCTCATCCAAATCCTTGATTCCATATGGTTTAGGTGTGAAGATCTGAGGCACTCAATGACTATCTTGTCTATTCAGCTCCATGTTTTTAGAAAATTTGGAAAATGTAATGATACTGGTAGTTGAACTTTATCAGGTTATTAATGGATGAGAAAATCTTTCTCCTCATTAGTATTTGGTGGGTTTGATACTTGATCCTCTACTTGCGTTGACAAAGATTCAAGCCTTGCAATATGTTGATGAAGATACAATATCTTCACATGTATGCTCTTGAACACACACATATGTATGCTTGAAGATGTATACATAGAAACTGTGCACACCTTAATGCAATTTAAAGTAGCCAATATTTTTGCCTGTGGTCATTCTAGGAGGAGCCTTTAGAGTCTTGTGCCATGTTATATATTTTCCATCAATAATAACGGTGTTTCTTGTTGCTTTATCAAACTTAGTGGTACTGTATTTGATGTTGGTTCTGAATGATTCTGAAGTAGTGGATTGTCAAATTTGCAGAGTGTTCAGCGTCTTTACATTCTTTGCACATTCTATATGTTCTTTTTATAGAAAGCTGATGATGCCCTGCAACTCACCCCTCTTATCTTATTATATGATGTTCTAGCCATCTGCTGCTACTTAACACACATTTGATGTCACATTATATTTGGTAGCCTTTTCACCCTTCTCACTTGCAGCCCAATTAAAAACTATTGCAATGTTTCAGGACAATGTTCATCATTTCGAAGAAAGTGAACTAAGGATAGGTGAGCCTTCAGCATCCTTCACTTATGTCAAATCAAGCATACCCAAAAGCAATCTCCAAGAATTTGCTTATGTTGATGAGAATGCTCCTCTAGACTTGACAATTGAAAACAAACTTAATGCATGGGGTGGAAAAGTGACCATTGATACCCAAAACCATGAAAGAGAGTGGCCAATGATATCCAAATTCACGAAAACAAGGAGGCACAGGAAAATTACTTGCAAGGAGATGACTTTCCAAGCAGTAGCAGTATTCGTGAGTCTCTTTCTATGGAGAGGACTTCTACTCCGTCTGTACTAACAGAATTTTCACAACAAAGGAACTCAAATACAGAAGAGTTCTCTCAAGTGCATATGAATCCAAGAAATGAGTCTCTCCCTGATGTCTCCAGTTTTCATGCACATACTGCTTATCCGTATTATATTTCCAGAGTAATGAATCAAATTATGATGCCATCGACACAAATGTATCAAACGAATGTGCACGATTTGCCCAACCATGGTACTTCAGCTATATTGCCTCAGTATGGACATATTCCACAGTGTCATCACGTTCCAGGTATGTCATCATTTCCGTACTACCCAGTTAGCATATGCGTACAACCAGGTCAAATGCCTACAGCACTGCCATGGACATCATATGGAAGTTCTTCAGTCACTAAAGTTGATAGAAGAGAGGCAGCTTTAATCAAGTTTAGGCAGAAGAGGAAAGAACGATGTTTTGACAAAAAGATTAGATCGCCAACGAAAACAGCTTGCTGAAAGGAGGCCTCGTGTACGGGGACAGTTTGTGAGGAAAATGAATGGTATAGATGTGGTTTACAATGGGCAGCCTACTACGGTTGATTTTGATGAGGACGATGAACAGGAGGACGAGGCAGACGACAATGTAGCGGGGGATTCTTCTTCTGATGATGCTTCAATGTGCCAAGTATGAACTACTATTCAATGAGGAATGACACCCTTCATTTATTATTCCCAGGTGCATTAAAAATAATCCACATTCTGCTATCCTGCTCAGCAATTTGGGTTTTGGTAATTTTGATCGAAGGGCACTGATCGTTTTGAGCTTTCAATCAACTAGTGTTACCATGTGATTATGTGGGGTTTACTTCATTCAAACGATCAAGTTACAACCGACAAGGCACAAGCCAGTGGAACTATTCAATCAAGATTCCAATCTGCAGGATTTGGATTCAGGAGCAGGAATCTCTGTATTTTGAAATCTTTGAAAATCAAGGAGTTTGATGGTTTTGACCATCTAATCCTTTGGAGATTTGTTGAACTCCGTCTAAGTTGTTCTCAAAGAAGGAAGGCAATTGTATTCATGGTTTCAAAGTAAAAAAATAAGGTAATGAAGCTGAAACTTGCATTTATGTTTGAAAAAAATTTATGTACTTCAGTCAGAAATCTGACAACATGCGATTTACTTATGGGTAAATTATCAAGTGGTCTTAATATTTATACTTAGGCTAAGTTGGCACTCCAAAATAATTTATTTTTTTATCTTTTTTAATCTACCTCTCTACTTTTTCTGCACATCTTTTCAGAAAAGACAAAAGTACCTTATTTAGGTCATCCCAAACAACCCCTTACTTCCATCAAGTTCTATTGAAAATAAATCCTAATAAAATTGTCGTAAAAAATAATTTTTTGTGACGATTTTTTTGCATATACCGCTAGAAATTGACAATTAGTAATTTTTTTTGTCATGATTTTTATAAATTGTTGCTAAAATTTACAATTAGTAACGTTTTTCTGTGATGAATTTTTTAAATTGTCGTTAAAAGTTAAAAATTAGTGACTTTTTTGTGATGATTTTTTTTAAACTATCGCTAAAACTTATAATTAGTGACATTTTTTGTGACCATTTTTGAATTGTTGTTGAAAATTAATAATTAGTGATGTTTAATAGTGTTTGATTAAAAATATTATTAATTCTCACAAGACTTATTAGATAATAAGTTCACCTATTAGAACGTTAACGGAAGTCCCTTTTTACTTATTTGCAACTTTATGCAAGAGGAGATACTTAGAAAATTGAATGAAATTGTGAGTGTTCAATCTATCCAAGTTCTTGGAAAAACTCTAATGAAAGTGTGAAGAGCTGGCAACTGGCAAGTATGCGTGTTTTCATTTGCTATGAGTGGGTGCCAAGCCAAGTGGGTTTGTAGTCTTGAGAACATCTCCAACTGGTCACCATTTTAAAGACTTTTTAACTCTCTATTCATACTCCATAATGGATTTTTATTTTGGAGACTTCAATATGAGTCTCCAAATTTGGAGACCCACAAGAATCTCTAAAATTTTAGACTTTTTATCCTCTATTCATGTTCGTTTTCATGATGACCCAGATTGCTGGTGAATTCGGTGAAGCCTCCTCTTCATTTGCATTTGTCAATTTGATTTTCAGCCCCTAAAAGTTTGCCATCAACTATAATATCTACCAAGAATAAACATCATCATCATCTGTAGTGCATTGTTTTCCTAAGTTGAGTACAAGATAACTAGCCAAGTTAATGTCAAGTACTTCAGCTTTACGTTTACTTTTACGTTTTGTTTGGTTGGAAGATTTAGGAAGAAATTTAAAAAAAGAAAAGATTAAGAGATTTAGAAAGAAATTTGAAAAGAAAAAAAGAAAAAAGTAAATAAAATATAAATAAAATATACCTATATTTTAAATGCATATGGTGAGAGAAGACTAAAAGTTGGGAGACATCTCAACATCACAAACATTTTGGAAAAGCTTGTAAAAGACTTGGGTCTTTTGGAAAGCAGTTTTAGCCAGCTTTTAGCTTTTTGATTTTGAGTCGCATCATCTCGCATTTTTTACTCACAAAAGATAAAATAGACTAAAAAGTCAACTTTTTATCAATTTTCCAAAACACCACAAAGTTAAATTTTTTAAATCCACATGTCCAAATCAAGAGTCAATATGACCATTTTTAAAAGAGAGTTGTACCCCTATTACATTTATATGAGATATCTATACTTATCGAATTTGATGTTAGTTTTCTGAAGTATCAACTATTTTTTGAATGCTCAAACCAAACTATTATAAAATTATAATTATAATCTCTATTTAGTTTTGAATTTTTAATAATAGTTTTGAATTTTTTTTTGTGTTTTGCAGTCTTTGTGATTCCCCCCCTTCCTATTTTAGTTAATTTTTTATTTTATTTCTAGATGGACTTTAAAAGTAAAATAATTGTGGAGAAATTAAAAAAAAAATCAATAAATACAAAAGAAATACAAAAATGTATTGAATTTTATTTTTATATTTATTTTTTATATTTAGTAAATTGAACTAATAAGTGGTTTTGTTGTTTTACTCTTCATAATTTTAACTTCATCATGCTCATGTAGATTTTAAATGATTCTCAGTACTTTCCTTCCTTCAGTTGGATCTATCATCCATTCATTTAAATCTTGTTAAAATTGAGTCTAGAAGGCTGGCCTATTTTGTGAAGTAGATTAAAAGTTGGCTGTTTAGTTTTTTTTTTTTTTTGGTTTTTGAAAAAAACATACAGAAAAGTAGAGGTGATGTCACTCAAAAAATAAAAAAAAACTAACTTTTAACAGTGTTGCTAAAATATATTTCAACAATGAATTTGATCTAAACTATGAATGCATCCCCATCCCTCATCCTAAGAAATCTTGACATGGTCTTTTGTTTTTTTTTTTGGTACTAGTTTTTTACTGTTATTTATGCGAATGGATCAATTCTAACTAATAAAGACAAACTCTTAAGCAGCAATTGAAGCTTTTAGATTGAGCTGGGATGCGAAGAAAGAAAATAAAAACACAACAAAGAAGGTTCCGCCAATAGATCATGCCAAGGGAGATGCATGGTACAATGCCTGTCGATTGATGAACGTATCAATATTGTTTTTTGAACAGCTCGGGAATAACTATGATCTTACTATTGACTTGCTACTTGCAACTTTTGAAAGTTTTATTTGGTTGAGGTTTATCCATTTTGCTTCTAATCACAGATTGATTATATATTTGTTCTTTTTATTTGAAAAAGATGTATTTGTTCATTTTAATTAGTGATATGATTTATATGTTAAATTAAAGATATGATGCTATATCACCAGATTCACCCTTCACGCACCATTTTAATGAAGTGTCTCATTTGTTGCACATTATCTATTGAGAGAATAGTAATGTCACCAAATTCAGTATCAAATTTCAAATTCTATATATATCAATATATTGTTTTGTTATCTCAAAATTTTTTTTAGTGAATTTTTTATGCAAATGTTTTATTTTTTCAGATACACTTAAAAAGTATAATATTTGTGAAAAAAAACTTTAAAAATTCACCAAATGTAAAAAAAATATATATATATATATAAAGGATTTTTATTGATAAATCCATTTTAGAATTGTTATAACCCATTAGGTCCTGAGAGGATTATTATAACTTGATTAGTCCCATATACTTTTGTTTTTATTCCATGAGGTCCATTTTACTAATTTTATATTTTTATACGGACTATTATGTCCTTATATATATTTTGTGTTAATACACATATCACGTTGCCTCTTTTTCGTTGTTTTGTTTTGGTAGTTTCTATCTTCACGCTTTTGATCATTATTCTAATTCAGATGGAATACCTTTTTATTTTGCATGCTCGTTTCAAGGCTTTGATGTGCTAGGGTTTCATTGTTGCTGTTGTAGTATGGTTCGGTGATTTTCGAGTGAAGATGACGGATTGAACGTTGTTCGGTTGTAACATTTTCTAGAGTGTAACTAGTTCAAATCAGTTCTTTTCGAGTTACAGGACGAGTGTAGGAGTACATGATTAAGGTTAGTGTCATTTTGGTTATGAATACATGTTCAGTTTATATTTTGATTTGTATGATGGATCAGATACTCTATTTTTTTATTGATATGGATCGGATACTCTGTTTGTTCAAACGTGGTCTTGTGGAGGGGAGGTCATTCAGATTATGTGAAGAATGTGGATATTCTCATTTTACTTTGATGTTTGCTTAATGAGGCTCTGTGTGGGCGATATAATTCAGAGTATATGTAACAATGTGAATGTTCACATCTTGTTAATATGAAGTTATGAAGGGTTGCTTGTATGTTTTGTACTGTCACCTTATTGTGGTGGTGTCATTTTGATATTATAAAATGTTTTATGTTGTATAAAGATGGTGGTGATAATTTTCATTATGGATTTAGCACTTGAACTGTACACATAGGCATTTAATTTTACACAATGTAAATTTTCATATCGTTTGGATTATGGATTTAGCACTTGAACTGTACACATAGGCATTTAATTTTGCACAATGTGATTTTTCATATCGTTTGAATTATTGTTGACTGTTGTATTGTTATGTTTTTATAGGAGATGGATACATTTATGATGTTGGTATACACATATGGTTGTAGTACAACTGTAATAAATGTTGCTCGCGCATTGTGTTATTCACATTTGGTAAAGTGTTTGTGTGAAAAATGGGGTGAGTTGTCTGCTGATTCTATTTCATTGTTTTGTTGGCTACCTGAGATTAATAGGTATGATTTGGACAATGAGGAAGAATTTCAAAACATGTTATTGCTTGCTAAATCAATGGGGGTACAACATGTAGAAGTAGTTGTTAAGTTGAAAAGTGATATTGGTCAGTTGAGTAGCTCTGGGTCGCTGCGTGTGGGGGGTGAGGAAGAAATTGATGCACTACGGAGATTTTGCCACCATAAGGAGAATGTGTTGTTGTCAGCCCCTTAGGCAAATGATATTACGCATGCGGAACAACGGTTTTTTCAATTTACGTATGTCAAGAACGAGACAACAAGGGTTACTGTGGTGTGTGCGATGCGCGAGGAGAGAGGTTGCTTGTGGGCTATACATTGTAGAGCACGACGAGCAAATGATTTTTTCTACATCAAGAGGTTCAATGATATGCATAGTTGTGGTACGAATGTCCGAACATCGAAGAATCCGAGAGTTAGTTCTGATTTGGTGTCGAGTACTATATCTGAAATTGTGAGAGACAAGCCGTTGACTCGGTTGTGTGAGGTGGTGACTATTTTGAAAAGGGATTATGGGCTAGTTGTGAGTTACCACGTGGTATGGTTGGGCGTGGAGAAAGCAAAGGCTGTTATTCATGGAAATCACTCATTATCGTTTGACCAGTTGCGGTGGTATTCGGATGCTGTGATGTGTTACAATACGGGGAGTTATATCAATATTGACTATGATGCGAGTAGTCAACACTTTTTTCATTTCTTTGTATCATTCCCTGCGTGTATTTCTAGGTTCAATTCTTGTCGGCCTTTATTATTCCTAGATGAAACAATCCTCAAAGGAAAGTACAAAGGTTAGCTACTTACGGCAACAACAAAAGATGGAAACAATTATTAGTATTTTTTTTAGCTGTCTATTCATGTAAATATTTACATTAAGCGGCATAGTGTGGACATATGACATACGATTACGCAGTGTGTTCTACATTTACATTGGTTTCAATGTTTACATCAATACACATTGATGTGAATAATAACATAATATGACTGATTGAGAAATTAACAGTAATGTGAACATTCACATTAGTATACACTAATGTGAATGTTTACACCAGTGTCTGCTAATGTGAGTTTGTCCATTAATGGACAGTAATGTGACTGTTCACATCATTGATGTTTACGAAACCAAATCCAAAAACAACAATAGTAATCGAGCAATGTAAATATAAACATTCACATGACTTGTTTCCTTTATAGTGTTTTCTATTCACACTGGAATATTGTGAACAATTTGTTTAATGGTGTTGTGTTGTAGGTCTATTTCCTGTTGCATTTGCGATTGTTGATTCAGAGACCACGACCAATTAGGCGTGGTTCTTGCACGAACTTGGCAAGGTTGTTGATGGTAAGCGTCAAATTACTTTTATTTCGGATCTTAATCTTAGTGCTTAGAAGCGATCTTGAAGGTGTTTCCATCTGCTCACCACAATTATTGTTTACAAAACTTGAAGAATAACAGAGACCGGATGAAGGAATTGATAATGGATTCTGACCACCTCATTAGTAGTTTGGGTGGTGCTTATGAGCTAAGCGTGATAGGATTCACGAAAAGTTTGAGAAATTAAAAGCGGAAGGTAAGCAATGAGCACATAATTTTTTCAAAGACTTGGCATCTGAGCAGTGGGTGAATTCATACTTCAGGTAATAGTAGTTTCCTAATGTATTCCATTTGTCAAGTTTAGAATGGTAGCGATGTGAATTTTCAGTTATGGTTTGTGGCGATGTGAAATTTCATATTCAATTTATTTGAAATTAAATTGATTGTACAATGTTTGTGATGTTGTGCAGGGGCATGCGTTATGGAGAGATGACATCCAATGCGGTGGAGTCATTTAATAATTGGATTAAAGAAGCACACAATCTTCCTATCACTCAAATGGTGGACACAATTCGTACTCAGTTAATGCGACAAATGTCTGCACGGCGTGACCAAGCAAACAAGTGGAATGAGCTTATTTGTCCTACATTCGAAACAATGCTTCTTGATTTGTTCAACGATAGCAAGTCTTGGCCAGTTAGCAAAGCCAATGAGAATGTGTTTGAAGTTCATTCGATACCATCTGTTACAGTTGATATTGCAAGGCGTACGTATTTTTGCTTCAAATGGCAAATCAACGGATTCCCATGTGACCATGCTGTTATTGCTATTCAGAAGAGTTGCTACAATCTCAATGATTGTGTGGAACATTACTTTCATGTAGAGACATATCGTGCAGCCTATTCAGGTGCCATATTCCCTATACCATCGGTGGAAAAGCCGTCTTTTGATCCCACAGACTTCACTATATACCCTCATTTGTGAAAAAGACCATGGGAAGGTGAAAAGAATAGAATCCCATCAAGGGGTGAGAAACTGAAACAACTAAGGTACGGGAGATGTGATAAGTTGGGAAACTACAATCGAAAATCATGCAAGGAGCCGATATAGGGTGTACATTTTTTCATTTCAACATTGTGTTTTACATGAGATTTTTATATTGATTTTTGAAATAAGATTGTGTTATGTTGGCAAACATTGTGTTGCAATAAGATTACATTGCGTTGGCAAACATAATAATGCAATGGCAAACCTAATAATGTATTAGTATTTGATTTGTGTTTTTTATTTTTATTTTTTTAGGTAGCAAACTGACATTTTTGTTGTTGTGTTAAGAATGAATACATGATGTGAACATTCACACTTGTGTAAGATAATCACATTATGTGAATAATTACACATGGGTTGAACTTTTTAACATTACTGTGGTGTAAATATTCACATTCTTGTTACCATTGATAACATCAAAGTAGATGACATAAACATTTACATCAATATAATTATTCACATCATCAATTCAGAAGATGTGAATATTCAAATATGTATTACGAAATGTAATTGTGAGTGTTTGTTGTTAGCAAAAATAAGATGTTATTGTGTATATTATGATGCATGCATGGACGTGGTGTGAATATCGACATTGTTGCTGCCATTCGCACCATCAAAAGTTACGATGTGAATATTCACATCATCAAATAAGTAGCTGTGAATATTGACTTATGTGTTAAGAAATATCATATTCATACCTGTCATATTGTGTTACAATAACACTTTAAGCAATATTCACATCCATGTAGTAGGGCTTTAAAACATGAGAATGTGTATGATCTTTCTGTGATGTGGAAATTCACATCATGTCATGTGTCAAAAAAAAAAAAAATACAATCTCAATGTGCATGATCAACACAAAATAGGCCTCAAAATGCATATACATATATTGACTGAAAAATAACAGTACAAGTAGTGATATAGAATTGATTTTCAATTACGCTAGTCTACTCCAACATATGAAATCTATTGACACTAAATTGTCTTAAATGTGGATAACAGTTTCGGGTAATAGTGATTGGTGGACACCCCCCCACCTATAGCTTTTCACATTGCATTATCTTTCTGTGATTCAGAAAAAGGTGTACTAATGAGTCTCTTATTTGACACTATTCAAAGTGATTTAGGCCGTCAACAATTTCCTCACAGTATACATGTGCCCTCATGATGTAACACATTGCGTGTCACAACCCAAACCCACCCCTTATGGGTTTAGCATCGTAACCGGCCAGTAATCCTTGGATTACCAAAGGCCTCTTAACAGAATAATATATAAACAGGGGCTGCGGAAGCAAACATACAAAACATACATAGTCCATAGAGCTGTGCAGACATATATGGGACAGAAAATTTTCAAAACAAACTTATATATATATATAGAGATGTGGCGTCGACAATACATTAGTCTTACATCACCCAAGCCACTTATACAAAACTTTCAAACATGTTCAGACCAGACATAAGCATTTAGAATATACAAAAGTCCCAAGGACACAAAAACTTGAGCAGATCTCAAAAGGGAACCTCCACGGGAGGCATAATGACTAGCTGACACCAAAACTCACCAGGCAGCAACTTAGGCCTGGTCACGTGCCTGCTCACCTACATACATACAAATAAATAGTGAGCAGAAGCCCAGTGAATAATAATAAGGTAAAGGGGTTTGATGAATGATGTCCATCATAGAGTTAGAAAGCAGAGTTCATATCAAAAATATATTCCCATCGGAAACAAAGTCTTATGTATATTCAGATTTCAAATCAAAATTGGATTCAGATACATGCTCATATTCATATTCAGATTTTGCATAAGATTATACGCGGTACACCCGTTAGCTATCATATCAATTTGGTCCTGAGACCCACATGTATAGTCGATATCGATGACCATAAAGGTCCATATCTTACGCGCAAGTAGCCATGGTATTATTACCCTCAGGCGAGGGCCACGTGAATATAGGCCTCAGTATTATTACCCCCGGACAAGGGCCACGTGAATATAAGCCACGGTATTGTTACCTTCGAGCGAGGGCCACGTGCATATTGGCCACGGTATTGTTACCCCCGGGCGAGGGCCACCTGAACTAAGGATGCCACAAATACATTTCAGAAAAATGGACATTCATTCATAATTCATAAAATAGCATTTTAGAAAACAGATCGTATCATATCAATCAGAAATACTTGTAATTAAACATAGCTTTACAGAGTTATTACTCACAGTTAACAGATGGCTCCAAGTAAACGAGTAAAGTGGGTAATTCACTTAACACGCAGCGCGTGACCTACATAACATGATAGAGACATACATTGAAACACATGCTCGAATTGCGCATAACCCATGTTCTTGTCCTAAGTGTGTTTCTAACCTTTATCCTCACTATAGTGTCTTAATCATGGCCTAGGAATACCTAGGATGGAATGAGGATGCAAAAATGCACTTGAAAACATTTTTCAAAAATTGCTGAAAACAGGGCCTACGCCCGAGCGTGACTTTTATCGCTCGAGCGGACATGAAAAATGTGAAGGTCCCGCTCGAGCGTAGCTTCTCCCGCTTGAGCGGTATGTAGATTTAGAAAAAGTACTGGTTGCTTGTTTTTCATGCTCGGCAGACGCTTGATCCCTTTCGGCGTGAGGCTCAGACCCTCGCTCGAGCGTGACTTCTGTCGCTTGAGTGTGCTATAAAACATGTGAACTTCTGGATACATGCATTTCACGCTCGAGCGGGTATCATGTCGCTCGAGCGAAAGTGCATGATTGAGTGCTTCGCTCGGCGAATTCTATGCTTTCGGCGTAGATTCAAATTCTGGAATTTCCAGATTTGATCTCCAAGCTTCAGACTGAAACTAAACACTTCAAAACTCATCCTCTTAGGCCAAAATTCTAGAAAACATTTAGAAACTCACAAAACATCATGCTTTGAAGATCATTTCATGAAATCAAGGCCAACAAGCATGCCAATTGTTCAAAAATTCAACTTAAACTTTATGAATATTTCATGAACATAACATGCATGAATTTTCTTGATCTTGGGCTTCTCAAAACATGATCAAATGAACCTAATTGTTATAAGTTATGATGAATTCCCAAAATCAAGTGAGACTTAGAACATGCATGAGGAAATTCTTTTGCAACAAGAATAAAACTCCATAAAATGCACATGCATGCATGGAATGATCATCTTTCTTATTTCTTTAACTCAATTCTCATGTTTAACCACTTAATCTCTTGAATCCCTCCACTAATGTCTAGAATGCAAAGCTTAAGGACAAAATCCTCACCTAGAGTCTTCAATTCCTTGGGGTTTAATGATGATTTGAGCAATTCTCCAATTCCCAAGTAAGTTCCTACCAACTTCATGGTTTGATCTCAATTCTTGCCCTCTCTTCCTCTTTCTCCCACGCTTTTATCTCTTGGAGGCTTAAAGATGATATGAAAAAGAGGCTCAAGTGAGGTATATAGGCCTTATGTAGGCTTGAGTAGAAGTGTACTCAATTAAGGTCAAATATATGGACATTAAGGCCTCGTTTGGGGAGTGGCTATTTTAGCCAAAAAGCCAAAAAGTTACTAAAAGTTGGCACATCACCTCTCTACTTTTACACATCTTTTAAGTAAAAGGCCAAAAGTTACTAAAATAACTGTTAAACGAGGCCTAAGTCAACTAATTTAATCATTCCAAATCGAATTTCAATTGAATCTACCATAAAATTCTAAAAATTCCAATTAACACATAAATCGAGTCAATTTTTGAATCGGTTGCCGATAAGGCCTTCAATTCGTAAAATATAGCAGAAACTCAAACAGATATTCCTACAATAAACAGATAGAAACATAAATAATGCACCACATATGCAATTAATTCAAAATCTGGTCTTAATATCTTATTAGGCATATTAAAATTGATTTCAAACTTACGAATCTGATGCTTGCTGAAGACAGACGTCTACTGATATGATTGGTTGCGACGGATTTTGGCCTGATAATTGGGTCCATAGTGGTGATGAAGGGCCGATGTTGCACACCACAGCCTCAATGTAGTCCCTCTTCCATGGAGGGAACAATGAAATTTCATATTAGGCACAAAGCAATATAGTGCATACGTCCAAGTTCAAATTTTACACATCATGGCAAGTATTTTATGTGTCAGACACTTACCACTATTTATGCTTTGTCAATATATGAGTCATGTATGTTGGGTTTTGGTCGTAGTGAGTTATAATGCCTCCATAGATTGTCTTTGACGTCGTATACAACAATCGTCTAGTGGAAGTTGTGGTGTATTGGGAAGATGAAGTATCTTTGGCCTTGATAGTCACTGATATGTATATCAATCAGTTTATTTCTCTTGTGGAGGGGAGGGGTTACTCTTGCATGACTTTCTACACACAATGGGCACACAATGATACACCAAGTATTTATATCAATGTTCACTATGAATGATGTGAATGCTCATATCTGTTAATTTGTCAAACAATTCTACAATGTATTACAGATGTGAATGTTCACACCCGTTAATTTCTCAAACTTCCTAATACATGAATGTTTACTGTGAATGATGTAAATGTTCACATCTGTCAATGTGAATATTTACACTTGTCATATTATGTTGTTGTTAAAATTCACATATGTCTGTCATTTAAGTTAAAAATATAAGCATATAATGTTGAGATGAACATCCACATCTATTGAACATGCAAATCAAATACTGTTCATGTGAACATTCTCATCAACATCAAACATAAACAAACCAAAAGAGTAGTGGTTACCAAACACATGCTTGTAAAGATAAATGCCGAATCCTCCAAACTTAGGTTGACCAGCCCTTGTAGTTCAAGTAGAATTTCACCATATGCATCTATCATTTGCACAAATAGAGGGGTGGCAATACATTATTTACATTGTCTTTACAGTGTGTGTGTTTGTGTGTATGTGTTTTGCACACATTTACGATTGCCATACGTTGTTGTATATTGATTCTTCCTTGATGATGTGTATAATGTCATCAAAATACATGTTTCTAGTCTTTGAGTCCCCTCGCCACACAAGCAACCTGTGCATTGTGATTACAAAAAACGTGAATGTTAACATTGCACAATTATAAAATGATCTAATCTATTAAGTACATATGTGAAGCTTAACATCATCATAAAAATAAATTCAATCTGAATATGTATGATCACTTACTCATCACCGCCGTTCTTGTGCAAATTTTAGTCTTTCTGCTTGTTGAGTTTGCTTATGTTGGCCCAAACCTTCAGTTTGTTAGTCAATGTTAACTTCTTGTACTTTGTTGGGTGTTTTTTTTGTGGATGTTTGTCTAAATCTTGTACAATTTGGACTGCATGGGATTGCCCTTCAGCTCTCTCTTTCCCTTTATTTTGACCAGGCAAGTCGGGGTATTGAAACTCATCCAAGCGGTGCTCTTTTCTTACCTTCTGCTTGATGTGCTTTACCTAGATAGTGGGCTGAGAATGTATTCCAGTGCTGCAATGAGATGCTTCTTAAGGCTATCATGAGCCTTTTGTGCTTCGACTTGCATGATAATGTGGATGGACTGATCATCATAAAGGTCTTGAAGAATTGTTTTTTCACATTCCAGGTTGATGACCAATTTTGTTAACCATTGAATTTCTGTATCTTTCCACTCCATGCAATTCTTGGTGTCCATGTCCATATTAGATGGGCCCGATTAGTCGAATAATTTGGCTTCAAGGCGTGATCACCCTTGCCCTCAACTCCCACGATTCTTCCAACTGTTTGTATTTTGCTTTTCATTGTCGTACGAGACCCCAAGCTTTTTGGTTTTCTTTCATAAGTACATCCACAATGTCCGGTTCACTTGGTTGTGCTATGATGATACCTCTTTTAGCATTAGGGTTGTTAAAGCTGGTGTTGATGTCATCTTTAATATCATTTAGGTCTATTGCATCACTGTTGTCACTGCCTTGATTGTCTTTGTTTTCATCGTCAT
Organism: Camellia lanceoleosa; assembly: GCA_025200525.1. Classification (NCBI taxonomy): domain Eukaryota; kingdom Viridiplantae; phylum Streptophyta; class Magnoliopsida; order Ericales; family Theaceae; genus Camellia; species Camellia lanceoleosa. The sequence continues at coordinate 30,591,062 of CM045772.1, forward strand.
TGTTTTCATCTTGCTTTGCTAGTGCACTCGACAAAACCTTATGTTTGGGCTCCACATTCAATTTGGTATGAAGGTACATCTTTGTTTCAGTTGGGGATGCCATCAGCTCGCCGCCATATACCTGGAGTTGGAAACATTATGTTAATTACATAGTTCCTTATCTGACTATGTAAATGGGCACAACATTTTTTGTTGTACCTTTACCTTATTTAAACCAAGCTTCACCAAAGATATGGACTTGATTTTGGTATGTAAGGTCAGAGGTCCACTTCACACCGTGGAATGGCATTAGGTTTGCGGGGTTATAAGATGATTGTGTGCTCACACAACTAGTACTAAAACAAATAACAAACATCAGTAATGTGAATGTTTACATCAATAAACACTTATATGAATGTTTACACCAGTGTCTACTAATGTGTGTTTATCCATTATTGAACAGTAATATGAATGTTCACATCATTGATGTCAACTTCCACCACCATGGCCTAGTAATGTGTGTTAAACATTTGTTTTGGTGGTAACATGAGCAAAACACTAGTGTCAATGTTTACATCAATACACATTGATGTGAACAATAACATAATATGACTGATTGAGAACTTAACAGTAATGTGAGCATTTACATTATTATACACTGATGTGAATGTTTACACCAGTGTCTACTAATGTGTGTTTATCCATTACTGAACAGTAATGTGGATGTTCACATCATTGATGTCAATTTCCACACCATTGCCTAGTAATGTGTGTTCCACATTTGTTTTGGTGGTAACATGAGCAAAACACTAGTGTCAATGTTTACATGATGTGAACAACATAATATGACTGATTAAGAACTTAATACACTGATGTGAATGTTAACATTAGTGTGTACTTATGCTAACCTTGCCACCAATCCGTACCAATGTGTATGTCACATTTGTTTTGCTGACAATATGAGTGGACAGACCCCGTGAATGTTGATATTAAATATAGAATAAGATATATGAGAATTACCATTAACAACATAACACATCCGGTGACTCGTCCTGGTTTTCCCTAGTTTTGGCCCACTGACACCATCAGGGTTGCCCGGATGCTCTCAGCCCAATCATACTCGATCATATTATCTAATGGGTCCATGTATAAATAGAATGCCCATCCAATTGTTTCTCCAGGTGTGGAAAATAACAGTTTGACGCGTGCATACATGTAAACTAATCTTGCAATCTTTTCATTGTCTTGTTTGTTTGTGCCCTTTAATATTTTGTTAAGAATTTCATGTATTTTTGCTGCACTTAACCGACTGACATCCTTGCACATTCGGTGTATGATACTGGCTGTTGGTTTTGCACCATAAAAGAGGTCCATTGGCTTGGAATGGTACCGCAGTCTACCCCAAAAATAAGTGATACATCACTTCTAAAAATCTGAATACTCTTGTCTCCGATGTAAAACCTCCCACTTGATGGCTTGAATGTTTGCACTATACGTACAATGACATCATCGTATTTTATGCAATGGTTGAGGTCGACTTCATTACTGATCAAACAATCAAATAAGGGCCAAAATGGTGTTTTTCTAAGGCATTTCAATTGACCATTTGTAAATTTTCTAGCCTTCAATAGTTTCACCAATCCAGTGATATTTGACCGGTAGTTGACCTTTTTCATGTTCACATGTTCGAGACTAGCTATTTGATCGGGTTTGCCTTTGGCACGGGATTCCTCTCTCTTTCTTTTGCCATCAAATCTACAGGGAAGACATGTTTGTTCAAATACAAACAAATTTAATATTACTGTTGATGGGTTGTTCAACACACCAAAATTAAATACTAAACTACACCAAATTCTTTTAGAATAATGGCAAATCCAAGTATCGATCCACAGGAACAAGTGTGAAATTAATCTAATTTAATTGTTAAATTCCTAAATTAATTTTGATAAAAAGATTGATTGTTCATAACCTAATTTAATAACAAATAAAATAAACTAAGGAATTAAATTATCAATAATAAATGAAATTAGGTTTACTGAATTGGGGAAAAAAACTAAGGCAAAGAGTCCACCACTAGCCACGTAATTAGGGTTTCCAATTGAAATCAATTATGCTATGGTTTGAACGGATTAATGCTTCGCAACTACAAGCTCAAAGCATTTAACAAGAAGATCATCACATTCAATGTACGAGCACGAACCATCTCAAGTAATACGAATCGTTCACTCTAAACTAAGGTAGTGATACGACTCGTTCCTCGTAGCATGGTTCGTCTCATACCTTGAATGTAAAGGAATAGAAAACTCATGTATGGATAACATTCAACAATCACAGAAAGTCAAATATTCGAAGAAATAATAAAAAATATATAAAAGAAACTTCTAAATCACCATACAAATGGTCAAACCTTTACATAATTAAAAATCAAAAAGAAAACAAAATAATTACATGGCTAGGGTTTCATCAAAACCCTAGAAAAGGAGACTAGCCACTCATAGAGGAGTGGAATGAGGTAGATGGAGAAGGAACCACCATGGGAGACATCCTTGAAGCTTTTTGTTTCTCTTCCCTTCCAAACCCTAGCCTCGCCCTTTAGGTCAAAACAAGTTCAGAACCCTAAAAAAGCCTTTTCCTTACCTTTTTATACTTCTACTCACTTCCAAACAGGTTTAAAACATCGGTTTAACTTTCCCAGAAAAAGTCAACGCACGTCTTGAAAGTCAACACTGCGTGTGAAAAAAGTCAACTTCTGTCCAAATTCTGTCTTTTTGCCCATTTTATGCTCGATGATGTACAACTTTGATTGACATTCAACACACATAAAGTATCTGATTTGACGACAAGTGAAGTTAAGAGATTCTAATTAACGGCCTCAATAATGTACATTTGGCCTTAATCACATCCCCAACTTACTACTTGCTAGTCCTCAAGCAAGTAAAATAAATTAAAATTAAACAAAATCTATCTATTTCCTCTTTTTGTGGGAAAAGCGGTTGCATTTAGCATATGCAACAAGCCTTTAAACTACAAGGTTACCCCAAGTGGAAGAGTAAAGTCTCGTGAGGGTTTCTAGAAATGATACCCACAAACATTAACATATTCATATATACTCAACAACAAATGACCACATGACTCCACCTAACAATCAACTTATGTGCCACTACGATTGTGATATTGAGACATCATGAGTCATTAAAGGCCTGATGGACAAGCATGAAGGAACATATTGTGTCGAAACCACAATTCAGTTAATACAAAAGTAAAGTTCCCTATACTTGTGCATGCTAGTAGACAAGTCATGAGTACCCTCAGTGTAAAGTGCAATCTCCATATTAGTTAACTATCCACTATAATAGCCCAGTTTAACTTATAATAACACCCAACATATACAGAAAAACTAACCTGTTGCAGCCAAGACTCTCAAAGTTTTTATCTTATTTTATTTTATTTTATTTTATTTTATTTTTTTTATTTATTTATTTTTTTATAACTATGCAATGTCCTAATCCATTATGCTTTCTAATCAACCCATGTAGCAAGTTTTGGGCCAATGACTCCCAAACCAGACGGTTTTAGGGCATTAGGTGTAGAGACACCCCTACGGGCTTAATAACTTGAGTTGAAAAGGCTACGAATCCGAACTAGTCATTCTTCTTATTTTTCCTTAACTGTGCAATGTCCAAGTCCCTTAAGCCTTCTAATTAACCCATGTAACAAGTTTTGGGCCAATGACTCCCAAACTAGACGGTTTTAGGGCATTAGGTGTAGAGACACCCCTACGGGCTTAATAACTCGAATTAAAAAGGCTACGAACCCAAACTAGTCAAGTGATTTTTTTTTTTTTTTTAAAGAATCTTGGCTCCTCATTTATTCTTTTCTGCAACTCTAGCTATTATCAATGATGTATACCAGGGATTATAATAAAAAGATCACCGCTATGATAGTGTGTTCATATGAATTAAGGCATACTCATGACAAGTGTACTAATACCACAAATATAGACAACTCTCCTCGTGCAAACATCGCATGCAAGTATCTACCCAATAAACCCTTTTCATACAAGTCTACTATGCTCTCCAATTAACATATGCAAATATCATCACCCTACTAGCAAAAAGTCACATCAAGTGAAGTAATGCAATCAAGTGAAATAGGTATAAGCATGAATTATGAGCCAAATAGAAATGCACAAAAGAAAATATAACCCCCTCATCCCCCAACTTGAATATGACATTGTCCTCAATGGAAAAGTAAAGAGAAATAAGAGAATATTGCCAGAATTGTAGGTGCACATCCAGGTAGGTAGAGAGTAACATATACACACTTCACACTTTTTTTTTTTTTTGAAGAAAAGAAAGAACTAAAAAGAAAAATAAAAATAAAAGAGACAAAGCACTATCTGGTAGTACTCTGAGGAAGCCGGTGGTGTTAGTGGCGGAAATCTTTGGGCGAACAAGGCTTGCATCAAAGAGCGCGTCTCAAAGGCGTCATCCTGAACTCGTTGCTGGTGGGCGAGCAGCTGGTCGAAGGTCGCTCGAGAATAGTCGCGATGCACTTGAAAATCCGTGCGCAACTCCATGAGACTCTGGTGATGATCATGAAGAGTACTGTGGACCTGATCCACAGAGTGCTAAAGGTGTAAGTACTCCTCGTGAGTCATGTAGAGTGGGTCCCGTTGGGGAGGCACGGGGGGAACAGGATGAGGTGGGTGGTCGTGTACGGGATCTTGGGCCTCATCAACTGGGGCACCAATCAGCTGCGGGATGCGAGATATGCTATGCTGCCATTCCTGCTGGCCAAAAGTCGGATACCCTCTATCAATCTCCTCATCCTCAGCAATGGGGAGGTGGTTTAGCTTAAACACAAGTGTCGACAAATTGGCAAATAGTAGTGGCCAAGTCAGGTTATGCATAGGATCAGGCCGAACTGCCTCCCGTAGAAATTTCCACAAATGCATCCAGATGGTATGCGCAAGCGGGACCTGATAGCCATACTGATACCCGTGTAAGACCCGAACAAACTCCAAACGTCGCTCAGCTCGATGCCCAAGTGGAAGGACATTCTTATGGACCACGGAATCAAGGAATAGCAAGCGGCTAGGCTGCTTGCTCCGTCGCAAGCATGTGAAACTGAGGTCACCGTGGGCCCCCGGGAAGTATTGCTGGATGAGGCTATGTATGGGCTGTCGATCCTCAACTATCGGGACGGGCTGATATTCGGGTTTGGGGAAAAACCCTAACACTGTGGCAATCATGGATAAGGTGATGTGGACAACATGACCATCAATGTTAGAGAGCAGTCCATCCTTGGTGGGTGTCTCATACAGGTTCTGGTAGAATAGTCGTACCAGACGAGGATAAGTAGGTGCTGTCACAGTGCAAATGCCTAACTGTTGCCGGAGGCGGAGCTGCTCAACGGCCCAAGTAGTGTCTGTGTCACACTGAAAAAATAGCATATTGAACTGCGTGAGCTTGTGAAGAGGGCGTGAAGCCCACTCCGGCCGGGGCAAGTCACTTGATGGTGGTGGCGAGGATGGTGGTGACGGTGGCGGTGGTGGCGCCGAAGAGGTGGAACCTCTGGCCTTCTTGGAGGCCCGAGCAGATACACGTCAACTCATATCCTGCACACACCAAAAGCAAATAGACACAAACCCATGGAACAAATCATGAGAATAAAATAAAATATGAAAGCACAAGTTTGCCCACTAATGTACCACATGCAATTTCCACATGCAATTTCCAAATTCCACTAACTAATTAAACTAACCAGAATCACTACGAAGCAATTTAAACTAAACAAATATAGCAAATAAAAAAAAAACTAAATTAGGATTATTGTTAGTACCATTAATTATGAGGTTTTTTTTTTTTTTTTTAAGCTTGGCCCGCACGTGCGGTGAGCATCTTCTTCCTACGCAGATTGTGGTTCTGGGTTTTTTTTTTTTTGTTAAGATAAACAAACAAACTAAACATGGCTAAGTTAGTATACTACTACATGGCTAAATAAATAAAATAAAATAAAAGAAAGAAGATACAACTAACAACAAACATGGCTAAGCATTTTTTTTTTTTTTTAGGATGAGCACTAGATCAAATAAAAATAAAAACAAAATCAAAAACTCTACAAATTGAGTCCTACATCCACAAATCTACACATAAAAGGAAAAAATTACCTTGAAAAAGTGGAGAAAGAGAGAAAAAGAATAGAGGTTCGCCGGAAAAAATGGTGGTTCGCCGGAGATTCGTCGGACGGAGAGGGAAGTGATGTCGGCGGTGAGATGATGGTGGTGATGAAGAAGAAAGAAGAAGAAAAAGGGAAGAAAAAGAAGAAGGTGGGTTTGTGGGGTTGAGAGAGAGAGAGAGAAAGATATATGATAGAGTTAAAGAAAGAGAAATCGAGAGTGAGAGTGATTGGGAGAGAGAGAGAGTTGTTGATAAGGTTTGTTTTTTTTTTTACTAAAATAGAAAATAGGAAATAAAAAAAATAAAAATAAATGAATAAATAAAATACGATTTTTTTTTAAATATATATATATAATAATTGTATATTTATTTATTTATTTTTAAAATTTATTTATGTATTTAATTAAAATTTATTTACTTAAATAATTAATTAATAAATAAATAAATAAATAAATAATGAAATAATAAAAAAAATTAAAAAAATAATAATAATAAAAACAAAACAAAACCAAACATATTTTTTATTTTTTTTTCGTCAAAATTTACGTGCGACTCTCAACGCACATGCCCTCCGCACCTACTTTTAAAGCAGTGTGCAAGCTCACAAATTCACCAAATTTTCCGCACGTACGGGGCCCAGGCCGCACGTACGGCAATTTTCTCCTCCGTTTTTTTTTTTTAGGAAATCGTCGTCCCGCACGTACGGGGCCCAGGTCGCACGTGCGGCTTGGTTGAGGCACCACCGCCCGCACCTGCTTTTAAAGCAGTGGGCAACTTTGAGTTTCACCAAATTTACCGCGCATGCAGGGCTCAGGCCGCACGTGCGGCGATTTCCCCCTCCCTTTTTTATTTATTTTTTATTTTTTTAAAAAACGAACAAGTATAACAACTATTATTTTATTTTATTTAAATTGAACAAGTATAACAATTTCCCCTGTTTTTTTTTTTTTTAACAAAATTCTAACCATTTTGAAATGTGGTTGAATACTTGATTCCCAAAAACCACAAAGCAGAAATTAAGGTCTTACCCAGGTTAGGGAGGGTCCCTTCCATTCACATGCATGCAATGACCTTTTTCTGCTACATTGCAACAGTATAGTTTAACAAAAACAAGAAGCACTCGCAAGCATACATGCTTCAAGAAAATGAAAAACTAACTCCCAGCACCTAACAAAAGGCACCAGAGTTATGGCATAAAGTTGCCACTTCAGAATCCCCTAGGTAATAAAACCCAACGTAGTTTATAGCCTTTGGGCTAGTACTGCCCAAAGTATACTTAACCATTTCTACCTTTAATTGACATCTGAAATAAATATAGCACATAAGAAAATAACGGAATGCCCACTAAAGGTATAATCTTCACGCGAAAACCACGGGTACTACTTTTCTCCCTAACTGTGTTTGTAACTTTCCTTATTCTCCAACAGGGTGACAAACTAGATTGATTCGGTATCCAGAATCAAGGCGCATAAAGCTACCTTAACCTATGGGGCTGCCATACAAAGTTCAAGCCGAAGTAGTTTTGAAGCAATCTCCACACCCCTGGGTATTTAAACCAGACTCTAGTCTCGGAAATCCCAAACCTTTGTGTTCTAGGCTTTGCCATTCGAACTCTAGTTTCTACCGTCTCAGTTGGTCTCCTAGGAACTCACTACAAACACGGTTAGGTGGCTATACCAGATCGAGATCTTGGATCAGACACGACAAACGCCAAAGGAATTACACCTTTAGAGGATTTAAAGTCTCCTAGACGCAAGCAAAGCATAATGAGAACAAAGAAAAACATAATAACATAGAAGGGAAAGAAAAGAGAATAAGAAATCAATCTGTCAATCATAGTAAAATGGGTCCATCAAAGCAATGGACTCAATCATATCCCCATTCCCAATCTCCTCTATATATGGTTTCAATCTTTGGCCATTCACTTTGAAAGTGTGGCCAATCTTTGGATCTCGCACCTCAACGGCGCCATGAATAAATGCCTCAACAACTACAAAGGGGTCATCCCATCTTGATCTTAGCTTACCCGGAAAGAGTCTCAATTTTGAATTAAAAAGCCACACTTTTTGGTCAAGTTCAAAGGATTTCCTATTAATGTGCTTGTCATGGAATTCTTTAGTCCGAGCTTTAAAAACTCTCGAACTCTCATATGCATCATTCCGGATTTCCTCTAACTCATTGAGTTGCAATTTCCGATTGAGCCCAGTCGCGGCCATATCAAAGTTAAACTTCTTTATGGCCCACAATGCTCGGTGCTCGAGCTCAACCGGGAGATGGCAAGCTTTTCCGAACACTGCTCTATATGGTGACATCCCAATGGGTGTCTTATAAGCAGTACGGTAAGCCCATAATGCATCAATTAACCGTTGTGACCAATCTTTCCTATCCGGTCTCACCATTTTCTCAATTATGTGCTTTACCTCCCTATTTGAGACTTCCACTTGGCCACTAGTTTGAGGGTGGTATAGAGTGCCAACTTTATGAGTGATAGAGTATTTCTTAACTACCGACTCAAAGAACTGGTTAAAAAATGTGTACCCTGATCACTTATTATGGCTCTAGGAAACCCAAAACGACTAAAGATGTTTTCATGCAAGAATTTGATTACAACTCTATGATCGTTTGTTCGGGTAGCTATTGCCTCCACCCACTTAGACACATAATCTACTGCCAAGAGAATGTACTCAAACCCGAATGACGACGAGAAAGGGCCCATAAAATCAATCCCCCAAACATCAAATATTTCTACCACAAGAATAGGGGACATTGGCATCATGTTACGCCGAGACATCGAACCCATTTGCTGACAACGCAAACAAGTTCTACAAAATTGATGGGCATCTTTAAAAATTGTGGGCCAGTAAAACCCACTCTATAAAATCTTGGCGGCCGTTTTATGCCCACTAAAATGACCGCCACATGCAGAAGAATGACAAAATGTAAGAATGCTATGCACCTCACTCTCCGGCACACACCGTCGGATCACTTGATCGAAGCAATATTTAAACAACTTCGGATCCTCCCAAAAGTAATACCTGACCTGCAAAAAGAATCGGTCTTTGTCTTGCTTAGACCAATTCTGCGGAATTTGCCCAATGGCCAAGTAATTCACAATATGTGCAAACCACGGGGGGCTCGCTTGTGACAGCTCAAAGAGTTATTCGTTCGGAAATGAATCATGCAAAATAAGAGGGTCACTATTATACTCAACAAGGATTCGGGAGAGATGATCCGCCACCACATTCTCAGATCCCTTCTTATCTCGGATCTCTAGGTCAAATTCCTAGAGCAACAAAATCCATCTAATTAACCTAGGTTTGGTCTCTTTCTTTGATAGTAAATACCGCAAAACGACATGATCAGTGAAGACTATGACCTTGGAACCTAGGAGATACGACCGGAATTTGTCTAAGGCAAAGACCACAGCTAGCAACTCTTTCTCGGTGGCAGTGTAATTCAATTGTGCATCTGAGAGAGTGCGACTAGCATAGTATATAGCAAATGGTGCCTTATTGACCCTTTGACCCAACACAGCCCCGACAGCATAATCGGAGGCATCACACATGATTTCAAAGGGAAGCGACCAATCTGGTGATTTCATGATTGGGGCGATGGTCAAGGCCATTCTCAGTGTTTCAAATGCCTTTAAGCATGCCTCATCAAAGACAAAAGGTGCGTCCTTAACTAGTAAACTACACAAAGGACGTGATATCTTACTAAAGTCTTTGATAAACCTACGGTAAAAACCTGCATGCCCTAAGAAAGACCTAATTTGACGCACGGAATTGGGTAGAGGAAGGCCTGCAATGAGGTCAACCTTAGCCTTGTCAACCTCTATACCTCGAAGGGACACAATGTGTCCCAACACTATACCCTCACGAACCATAAAATGGCTCTTTTCCCAACTCAAGATTAGGTTTGCCTCAGTACATCGTTCTAACATTCTAAGATTAGGTTTGCCTCAGTCAAGTTTCTAAGGCATTCCTCAAAAGACGGTCCAAACACCGAAAAGTCATCCATAAAAACCTCTAAGAATTTCTCCACCATATCGGAGAAAATGGCCATCATACACCGTTGAAAGGTCGCCGGTGCACTACATAGCCCAAAGGGCATGCGCCTGTAAGCAAAAGTACCAAAAGGGCATGTGAATGTGGTATTTTCCTGGTCAGCGGGATACACCGGGACTTGATTATAAAAACCCTGCCCCGCTAACTGCTCTAGGATTTAGTCAATGAAAGGTAAGGGAAAATGGTCCTTCCTAGTCAAGGAATTTAGTCTCTTATAATCAATGCACACTCGCCACCCAGTAGTGGTTTGTGTGGGGACTAACTCTCCTCCCTCATTCTCAACAACGGTGATGCCCGATTTCTTGGGCACCACTTGTGTGGGACCCACCCACTTCCTATCTGAGATGGGGTATATGATACCCGCATCTAACAATTTCAAAACCTCCTTCTTCACCACCTCTTTCATATTGGGATTCAGTCTCCGTTGCATTTCGCGAGAAGGTTTGGTGTCCTCCTCTAGGTGTATATAATGCATGCACACGGAGGGATCTATCCCTTTCAAATCAGCCACTGACCACCCTATAACACTCCGATGTGCCACGAGAACACTCATTAACTGACTCTCCTGCTCCGTAGTCAAGTCAGATGCAATGATAACTGGTAAAGTCTCCTGGGGCCCTAAAATGCATACTTGAGTGTGGCCAGAAGTGGCTTCAACTCAAGTGTAGGTGGTGTGACCAAAGATGGTGTGGCAGGCTCTCTCGACAGAGGAGGAAGTGACTCAAATCGGGCTTTCCATGGAGGAAAATCCGGTGTAGAAATAGCATTAAGCAAGATATTCACCTCCTCAACTGACCCATAAATATCAAAATTTTCAAACCCAAAATGAGCTAAACAAGCCTCTAAAGAGTCCTCTACAAGAATGGAGGGCGAAGCCTCCTCCACAATCTCATCCACAACATCCACTAATAGACACTCCTCTCTCTCATGAGGTTGTTGGGATGCTTGGAAAACATTAAGTTTCACTTGCATGTTACCAAATGAAACTTCCATCACCCCGGTACGACAATTAATGCATGCATTGGCCGTAACCACGAAAGGTCGACCCAAGATCACCGGGATTTGTTTCCTAGAACTGGCTACCGGTTCCATATCTAAAACCAAAAAGTCAACAGGGAAGTAGAACATATCAACCTTAACTAGCACATCCTCAATCATGCCTCGTGGCACTTTGAGGGACCAGTCAGCCAACTGAAGAGTAACAGTAGTGGGCTTCAACTCGCCAAGCCCAAATTCTCGTTACAGAAAGTGGCAACAAATTGAGACTAGCCCCTAAATCTAATAAGGCCCTATCAATGAAATGGTCCCCTATAATGCATGCAATGGTTGGGGCACCCGGGTCCTTAAGCTTAGGAGGTGTGTCATTCAACAAGATGGAGCTTACTTGCTCCGTGAGTAAGACCTTTTAGGACACATGTGTCCAAGATTTACGCTTTTACGTACAAAGGTCCTTCAGAAATTTGGCATATGATGGTACTTGCTTAATTGCCTCCAACAGGGGGAGGTTGATTTTTACCTGTCTAAAGACCTCCATCATTGCCTCCATAGATGTCGCTTTCTTATTAAAAGGGAACGGTGTATCAAGGCATTGGGGAAAGGGTACCTTGGGCACATATGGTGCCTTGGGCTCAAATGAAGTGCTAGGGACTAAGTCATCCCTCTTAAGTGTTTTCCCCTCACCCTTACTCTCACAAGGTGAACCACCGTGGTCACCCTTCTTAACTCTAGTTGCATCAAATGCAACAGACTGAGGCTCTAACTCTCTATCACTTCTCAAACTAATCACTGCCTGCACCTGCTTATGGTGCTTCCCATTCCCACACGAACTCTCTGCCCCGTATTGTTTCTTAGGGTTGGCCACAGTTTGACTTGGTAATTTTCCCTCCTCTCTTCGATTCATGTTGTTAGCCATTTGACCCAATTGGGTCTCTAGCTTGGTAATAGAGTGAGTATGGGAGTGAACTACCGGTGCCAACCCCTTAAGTTCGGAGAGAACTTCCAACACCTGAGTCTCAAAGGCAGAGTTGCCCTGAGGAACATGCGAGGATTGTGGTTGCCGATATGGTTGTGAGGGTCTATAAGGTTGCGGTGGTCGGTAAGATGATTGGTTGGCAAAATTATTGAAATTCTGCCTTGGTGGTGGAGGATTGTAAGAAGTGCCTTGTGAAGGGGGTCTCCATGAGAAATTAGGGTGATTTCTCCATCCCGGATTGTATATGTTGGAGTATGGATCATTACCCGGGTTGGAGAATCCTTGAGCCGCATTTACATGCTCTTGGACTAACTCCAGAAATTGTGATGCCGAAGGGCACTCACTCAAGTCATGAGCAGGGCTCGCACAAATAACACATGCCTCGTGAAATTGAGGCTGATCTTGTTGGGTAGGGGCATGTCCCGTAGCTAATAATTGGTCCCTCTTGCGGGACAGTGCCTCTACTTGTTGGGCTAACTCTAGGTTTTGCCCGACCTCATAAATGCCCCCTCTTTTCGGGGCTCCAACTACTGGTTGCCGAACTTGCCGGGCTGCGGAGGCATGGTGAAGGGAATTATCACTTAAGTTCTCAAACAATTGCCATGCCTCAGCATAATTTTTAGACATAAATGTCCTACCACAGGACGAATCCACCATTTGGTGGTGCGGCTCAATTAAGCCATAATAAAATGTTTGAACAAGTTGCCAATCAGGCACTTGGTGGTGGGGACACTGTTGGAGAAGGTCTCGAAGTCTTTCCCACGTCTCATGGAATTGCTCGCCATCCATTTGAGCAAAGTTTGTGATGGCTCGCCTAAGTTGGTTGGTTTTACCTATGGGAAAGTACTTCTCTAAGAACCGTTGCTGTAATTGGTCCCAAGTTGTGATTGAATTAGCAGGTAAAGAATTTAGCTAGTGTTTGGCTTTATTCTTTAATGAGAATGGAAATAATCGCAACATTAAGGCCTTATTTGTAAAATTCTGGATCCTCATTGTCGAGCAAATTTCCAGAAATTCATTCAGATGCTTATAAGAATCATTATGAGTTAGTCCATGGAATGAGGGGAGCATTTGTATAGTGCTGGACTTAATCTCATAATGAGCAGCAGTGGTGTTGGGTAATTGGATGCATGATGGTGATGTATATGTAGTGGGTGTAAAATAATCCTTAAGTGTCCGGTTCGGCACATTCGAGACATCAGGATTTGCCATCTCTAATGGCTCAATGTATGAATATGAATATTCAAGCCTAGGAACACGGGCAGAGGCCCTAAGTCTCCTAAGGGTCTTTTCTAGTTCAAGGTCCAAACTCCACAATTCAGGGCGACAAGAACGGCGCCCGTGCTTACACTACCCACACACACACAAAAAGTTCGACTCTGTGCACTAAGTTACGAAAGCAGAATGCTAAAAGAGAAATACTCACAGCGGTTTAACGAAAACGCTTTACTCGTCTTGCGGGTGCTTGACGTGTAGACGTTGTCTCCAACCTCTGTTTGACCTTTGACTTTCGTTTTAGCACTTTGGTGCTTTTCTTGTGAGTGTTTGCTTCTGTTTACTCACTTTAGTGCTACGGTTTTTTTTTTTTTTTTTTTTTTTAAAGCTCAACTGCGCTTCGCTTGCACTTCAATGATAGCTCCAATTTCAAACGCTCTACACACTTAGCAACAAAAGCATAAAATCCTAAACTAAAATTAAAATAAGAATGTAATTTTAAATTAACTAATTTCGCCAGAAGTCCCCGGCAACGGCGCCAAAATTTGATGGGTTGTTGAACACACCAAAATTAAATACTAAACTACACCAAATTCTTTTAGAATAATGGCAAATCCAGGTATCGATCCACAGGGACAAGTGTGAAATTAATCTAATTTAATTGTTAAATTCCTAAATTAATTTTGATAAAAAGATTGATTGTTCATAACCTAATTTAATAACAAATAAAATAAACTAAGGAATTAAATTATCAATAATAAATGAAATTGGGTTTACTAAATTGGGGGAAAAACTAGGGCAAAGAGTCCACCACTAGCCACGTAATTAGAGTTTCCAATTGAAATCAATTATGCTATGGTTTGAATGGATTAATGCTTCGCAACTACAAGCTCAAAGCATTTAACAAGAAGATCATCACATTCAATGTACGAGCACGAACCATCTCAAGTAATACGAATTGTTCACTCTAAACTAAGGTGGTGATACGACTCGTTCCTCGTAGCATGGTTCGTCTCATACCTTGAATGTGAAGGAATAGAAAACTCATGTATGGATAACATTCAACAATCACAGAAAGTCGAATATTCGAAGAAATAATGAAAAATATATAAAAGAAACTTCTAAATCACCATACAAATGTTTAAACCTATACATAATTAAAAATCAAAAAGAAAACAAAATAATTATATGGCTAGGGTTTCATCAAAACCCTAAAAAATGAGACTAGCCACTCATGGAGGAGTGGAAGAATGTAGATGGAGAAGGAACCACCATGGGAGACATCCTTGAAGCTTTTTGTTTCTCTTTCCTTCCAAACCCTAGCCTCTCCCTTTAGGTCAAAACAAGTTCAGAACCCTAAAAAAGCCTTTTCCTGGCCTTTTTATACTTCTATTCACTTCCAAACAGGTTTAAAACGTCGGTTTGACTTTCCTAGAAAAAGTCAACGCACGTGCGGGAAAGTCAACTCTGTCCAAATTCTGTCTTTTTGCCCACTTTATGCTCTGACAATGTACAACCTGATTGACATTCAACACACATAAAGTATACAGTTTGACCAGCAAATGAAGTTAAGAGATTCTAATTAACGGCCTCAATGATGTACATTTCGGCCTTAAACAACTGTTCACAAATGAATATTGATAATAAGTGTAAATTATTATATGCCATGCGAATAATGGGATGGTGATGGTGAAATAGTATGTGAATAGCTGGTGCAAATGTTCACATGAAAAGGTGATAGCACATGACAAACCAAAATTCACATGAAAATGTGAGAACAGTCACACATTATAACTATTAAACTAACATGATGTATGCACAATGTTAATCTTCACATCATTACACTTGTATGTTTGACTGTGAATGTTCATAGCCAAATATATTGTGTGAATATTCAATGTGAATGTGACAATATAAATATTAACATTATATTCACAATGTGAATATTTAAATTATGTTCATAATTTAATAATGTAAATATTAACATTATGTTCACAATGTAATTATTGACATTATGTTCAGAATGTGCATATTGACATTGATGTTAATAAATAAAACTGAAACAATATGATGTTATTATTTACAACATGCCTACAAGAATTCACATGTAACCAAAACACGGTTGGCAATCATCCATAGTTTTAACTGTAATTAGTTCATGACCATCAACAACCAACAACACCAACAAGTCTGACATTGATGTCACAATTTGGATATTTAGTCACTAACTAATCTAATGTGTGTTTATCCATTACTAAACAGTAATGTGGATGTTCACATCATTGATGTCAACTTGCACACCATTGCTGTAACGCCCTCAAAATAAACCCATAAATCATACATTCATGACATCCATAAACTTAAGAGAATAAAGCATATTTCCATTCATCAGAATATTAATTACAAAAGTATTACATGTTGACAACAAAAGTAAATGCTCTACAGGCTTATAACTTTCCAAGCCAATACTTGGTCACAAAAAAGAGAGTATTAACTCAAATACACATTAAGCCCTTGGCCTGAATTTACATGTAATACCAAAAGATAACAAACAACCAAAATAGTCTTCAACTCCCAAACCTTCCAAGCTATGTCCTTGGAGGTGGCATGTCACCTGAACCTGAAAATGATATCCCATATAGGGTGAGCCAATGCCCAGTAGAGATATACTAAACCAAGTATGAGCAGTAACTAAAACATTAGCATTCGATAAATGGTTAACACTTGTAAACCAGATTATAACACATTTCAATTCCATGACAATATGTCCATGTTTCATTCCACTTTCCTTTACTTGTCCAATTCAATTCATAAACATGGCTCAAAACCTGGCCAAACAATTAAATGAGACTACATCTCATATTAAAACACTTCCTTTAGTCACAATTCAAATGAGACTATAACTCATGTCAAAAACACTTCCAATATTTCAATCATCTATGTTATGCAAACGCAATTAGAATTTCGGGACTTTCACCCTGGACACTCCGGCCAACTTAGTTATCAATGGAGTCCATCCCCTATCTCCTCCCAAACAGGTTTGAGAGTCCATCCCCTATCTCCTCTTAAACCATGGAGTACATCCCCTATCTCCTCCCAAACAACATACATATACAATGTATTTAACAAATATCATATACAATGATCAATCAATACACATATTGTAGACACCCCATTTTTGACCGTCCTCAAGACTTGGTTGTGCTTGCAGGTACACCCAACAACTAGTTCAATTGCTCGCCGAGTACTCGACTTTCACAGTGGAACGTCATAGGTTTGAACTTTCCAAACCCTGTATCCTTCCTGTCCTTTTTTTTGGACCTTGTATTGGCCTTTTCTGCATGTTTTGTGAAAGGCACTGCCGGCCCTTTTTTGGCCCTGCCAGCCATGCCTTTACCACTGCCGGCCATCAATGAGCCACTGCCGGCCATCACTGATGGCCGGCAGACCCCCTTTCTCAGCAGGTTTCACACCAAATCTTTTGAGCCAGCTGGTTTTCACTCCTCTCCCCTCCATACACGTATATGGAGGGATGAAGCTCTTGCCAAGCTTGTTTAAAAAGCTTCTTCTTGTATTCTTCTATATAAGGAAGGAGCCTTCTTCTATATCAGAGGTTGAAGAAAGTTTTGAAGGATTTATATATCTCTCTCTATATTTCTCACACTCTTTCTCTATATTGCATAGAATAGTGCTCTAAAGTCCATTTTTCTTGCACTTTTGCACTACAACACATAGAGATACACCACCATCTTTGAGCTGAGGTTCTTGAGGAGGTTACTTGAGCTCTGAAACTTGGTTTTTGGCCCCTGAGATTCCAGGTTTCGAAGTTGGTCTTCAAGGGTGAGTTTCTTCCCCTTTTTAGCATTTATTTGTACCTCATTTTGGCCATCCTTGCATATTGTTTTAGGCTTTTCTTTAAACTGAAAAAAGTTCTGTATTTAAGTGCTTTTGAAGTTTGTTTGAGGTCTTTTTGGTGTTAGGGGTGTACAACCCTCTTGTATGCTTTGTTTAGTCTTGTTTTGAGCCATGCTTTAAGGCCTTTGAGCTAGGCTTTGTTTGGCCTTTTAGCCACTGAAATCTAGTAGATTTTCAGTGGTAGGCATGTGGTTTTGAGGTCTCAAATCAGAGGGGGTGGCCCCCTCTCTTCTTGTTTTTGTTTGCTTGTATTATTGGCCTATCAAAGGAGCATGTATCCCTTTACTCTTGAGGCCTGGTTCAGGCACTTTTTTGTGACTTTTAGGACCTTCCTTGGCCCTGTCCGTGGCTGGTTTGGTCACTCCTTACATGCTTCATGTATGTGTAGTGTAATCCTATTTGTGGCTCATCAAAGTAGAATGTCTTTCTTGCATGTGTTGGCTCCATTTCAGTAGGTTTTTGGTGATGTTTTACCATGCCTTAGATCTATTTTTGGGTTGGTTTTGTCACTCCATGCATGCATAACACACTTGTAGCGTAGATCACACAAACTAGCTTTATGTGCTTCATGAAATAGCATGTCATTCTAGCTTGTTTTCTTTCCATTTCAGTATGTTTTTGGTGATGTTTTACCATGTCATGACTCTATTTTGGTTTGGTTTGGTTAGCCTTTGCATGCTCCTTGCACTTGCCATGCAATCCCATGAAATTGCCTAACATGCATCATGTTGTAACATGTCATTTTAGCATGTTTTTGGCTTAACTTCCTGAAGCTTTTGTCCATGTTTTGACATGATTTAGCTCTGATTTTGGTTTCCATGGTCATATCACTCATGTTTTGTATAACTATAGTGTAAATGCTTTGGCTAGCCTTGGGTTTTGAGGCCCCTACCATGCCATGTATGTCATGTTTCCATGCTTTGCCATCATTTCGAATGTTATTTTAGTAGGTTTTTGGTGATGTTTTACCATGCCTTAGATCTATTTTTGGGTTGGTTTTGTCACTCTATGCATGCATAACACACTTGTAACGTAAATCACGCAAACTAGCTTTATGTGCTTCATGAAATAGCATGTCATTCTAGCTTGTTTTCTTTCTATTTCAGCATGTTTTTGGTGATATTTTACCATGTCATGACTATTTTGGTTTGGTTTGGTTTGATTAGCCTTTGCATGCTCCTTGCACTTGCCATGCAATCCCATGAAATTGCCTAACATGCATCATCTTGTAACATGTCATTTTAGCATGCTTTTGGCTTAACTTCCTGAAGCTTTTGTTCATTTTTTGACACGCTTTAGCTCTGATTTTGGTTGTCTTGGTCATCCATGACTTGCTTTGTATAGCCTTGGTTCAATCTAGCTTGTTGGCTTTGTGTATTGAGTCTCCTTGCATGCATTACTTAGACTATTTCAATGATTTGGTATCACTTAAAATGTTATTTTAGTCCATGAAATGTGGTCATGCACTTGCATTTGACATGCTTTCAATGCCTTGGAGAGTTTGTGTTTTATGCCTCATGAATGGATCATTGTGCATGTCCCTATGCTTAGGTCTTTGAGATGCCATCTCAGTGGGTTTTGGGGGTTATTATGCCATGATATAACTCTGATTTTTGTTAGTTGAGTCATCCCATGCTTGGTCTTAATAGGAGTAGTGTAATCCACTTTATTTGCCTTGTATGCATCATGCCTCATACTCACCATGCTAGCTTGTTTTGGCTTACTTCCATACATGTTTTAGTCTCATTTTAACATGTTCTAGGACTGTTTTGGGTTGCCTTTGCCATATCCTTCATGCTTTTTATAGCTGTAGTGCAATTGACCTTGCTAGCTTTGTGTTTTGATGCTTCATGCATGCTATATTTAAGCTATTTAGATGATTTGGCATCATTTAATGCTTCATTTTAGAGCATGTAGCATTGCCATATTCCCACTTCATTCATGCTTTAAGTGTCTTTGAGTGTTGTGCATTATTGCCTAGTTTATGGCTTAGCTTGTATGCTTGCGTGCCTAGGTATTTGAGCCTTCATCTCAGCATGTTTAAGTCTTTGTTTAGACCTAATTAAGCTCTGTCCATGCTTAATTCATGCACTTGTGCCATGTATTGCATGCCCTCTTTGTGTTACTCTTTGCTAGCTTTCATGCCTTAGGACCCTTGCATGCCATACTTGTGTCGTTTGAATGATTTGGCATCATTTCTTACTTAATTTCAGTGCACTTAGTGTTGTTACACTTGCACATTTGTCACTCCTTAAGCACTCTAGAGAGTTGTGCTCTTAGGCCTCTTTGATGAGCCATTGCATTTTGCATGCTTGTGTGTGTTTTGGTGACTTAATTCCATCACCATTGGCCACTAATTTGGGCATAGCTGAGGTTTGCCTATCTTGGTTTAAGTCCATCCTTGCATGTTGTCACATGCTTGTCTTGCATATTGTTGTATGCCTGCTCCATCTTCGCATGTTGTCGCATGCTAGTTCCATTACATGTTGTTGCATGTTTATTACATACTTGGTACATTGCATGTTGTCGCATGCTAGTTCCGTTATTTGTCGTTGCATGCTTGCATGCATCGCATTGTGTATGCCATCCTTGCATTGCATTATTGTTTGGATTAAGTGTTAATCCGAGTACGAGAAACGAGGAATGTTTCATACTTCAAGTGATGAAATGTGTCTCAATTCTCGGTCGCCGACGCTCTTGATCACACATGATAGAGTTCTAGGCATTTATGTTTTTATGTGCATTTATTTCTTATTGATTTGCACAAGTTGGATCTTTGGCCATCATGCATCGGGATGCGTGATTGATGGTCGTGGATCCAACTATGCCTCCCCCTTGATGTTTTGAGGTGATATGGAGTGGCATAGTGCATACATACCCTTGGGAGACCCTCAATTTTCTCTATTTTGTGCTCTGCTGCAGCTTGGTGTCACAGCACATTAGTGGCCGGCAGTGCCCTACAGATGGCCGACACCTCCTCATCCTTGGCCGGCAATGTACCATCCTTGGCCAATAGGTGGTCGGCAGTGGCTTCCCATGGCCGGCAGGCCATTGATGCACTCTCAAGCATGTTTTTGGTAAGTTCCAGCAGCAAGGTCTCAAGGACACCCTGCAGACAGAGCCTTTAAAGAGCAATTGGAGAGCTTACGGGGACGAGAACCGAGCATGCATGTTCACCTTTTTCAACTTGCCAAGGCAGCATTGTTTAATTGCTTACTTGTTAGTTAGCATTTTGGTTTTGTAATTTAATTAGTTAATTTGTTAATTAATTAAGTTTTGTAATAATTAGTTGTAGCTAGTTATTCATTCAGTTATGTAATAATTAATTAGCTTGCTAGTTAGTTAATTAGTTGGTTTGTATTATTCTTTCGTTCCCTCCGTCGAGAGGGCGCAATTTTGTAATAAGTGTGCGTGAGTGTGTGAATGTCTTCTAACCCCATGTCTTTCTCCCTTTTACTTACCTGCTTTTGATGGTTAGTTTAGGACATATTTCAATTAGCATTCTTATGCTCACATGCGTGCATTATTCATCTATCTTGCATGCACTGGGCTCGGCGCATCATACTAACTGCATTGTATTTCAATTCTAAGTTGAATACATGTTATCTAAATCACATCTCATATGCCATCTTAGAATAGCCGAGCCTATTTCTAGTTGCATTTTGTATGTGCTGCATTAGCCATTTTAAACATGAACTAGGATCATGCATGATTACTAACTAGTTTCTTTTTGGCTCGGAGTACTCGGTGAGTGTTTATGCTTTAACATATTGCATGTGTGTTATCGATTGCCATGACAGCATGCTTACCATGAGGCTAACTGCTTAGTTGATATAAACTGCCTGAATGCCTGTAAGTGAAGGTTGGATTACTTGAATTGGAACGATTCATTGAAATCCGTGTTTTAGCCTACTTGCGAGTAGCAAACTTCAAACCATTTCCAAACAAACGGATATGCGATGCTTTGTCCCAAATTAGGAGATCTAGTTTATACTTGTATGTTGTGCGCATCACATAGTAATTCTAGCTAATTAACCGGAATAAGAACGCATGTGTTTTCAAAAATAAGATATCATGCTTAGTACATGCCGATCTTTAATCGGGCGAGCGGGGGTGCTCATAGATGACCTTCCCCAATCGTACCCAAGTTCCCGAGCCGAGGCAACTTTGGTGATGATGGACACGTGACCTTAGGCACGAGTCAGGGTTTCCTAAATTTCCCCCAAAATAAAATATTTAGGTGGCGACTCTGTATCTGGCAAAGCAGTCCATGTTTGGCACTTCTTTACAAAAAATCAATTTTCCAAAACGATTTGCCGGATTTGGACTCTTTAGTGATTTATCAATCTCACATTGC
The DNA here is from genome assembly GCA_025200525.1 of Camellia lanceoleosa. Classification (NCBI taxonomy): domain Eukaryota; kingdom Viridiplantae; phylum Streptophyta; class Magnoliopsida; order Ericales; family Theaceae; genus Camellia; species Camellia lanceoleosa. The sequence goes on from CM045772.1 coordinate 30,612,749, forward strand.
ACATTGTGAGATCAGATTAAGAACCGTGACATTTTAGTCCAAACTGTAGCACTGAAGCTCGAGGGCGCGTCTACACATATTCGATGTATTATTCCAACCGTCATATTCAATGACATATTCCACATGATTAGTTTCAATTTTCCCTAATCAACATACAGTGTCTACAACAATCAAGACTATCCTCCACCGATAGCCCAAAGCAGTTTTCTCTGAACAGATAATAAATTTATCAAACAGATAACATCTCAATAGTTTCATGGGTGAGTGATTAATTAATCCAACTACACCATTCAATCTCATAATTTCCCAATTTCATGGTTTCCAACTCAATTTCATATTTCTCCAAATTAATTATACAAATTAATTTATCACAATAATTAGGGCATTTTCCCCCTTCCTCAAATATCAACCCTAAGGTTCAATTTCATCAATTAAACAATAATAATACCGTTCTCCAAGACCTCTCATATATATGGAGTTTAACATTTAAAAACCCCTTTTTTAAAACTCTAAAACAAACCCTAACTTTCCCAAAATCACCAAACAACCCCATCTATCCAAAATACACAATATTTATGTCAAAACTCATAGAGAGGAGTAGGTTATCCCTACCTCAAATGGAGAAGATGATGAAACTCGAAATGCTCCAAACTCAAAGATTTTCGGATTGAAATGTAGCCCACACCAAGCTCCACACTTTATGCAAAGGAACTATGGTAGAAGATCACTCAAACTAGATGAATTCTTAGAGAGAAGTTGTGTTCTAGAGAGATGAGCTCTCAAATGAGGGTTTTGAAAAGTTAGAGAGAGAGAGAGTGGGTTGAAAAAGTGATTTAAAATAACACAGTCGATGTCTGATATACGTATAGTCCGCTCGAGCGGAGAATAGGACACTCGAGCATAAGACACAAAAACTTTACCCACTCGAGCGCAAACAGACCCGCTCGAGCGCCAATGCACAACAATAAAGCACTACCCGCTCGAGCGCAAAGATACCCGCTCGAGCGTAGAATACACTCCTCCAGTACTTTTACAGACTTCGAACACCCGCTTGAGCGCAACAAACCCACTCGAGCTCAGACCCGCTCGAGCGTAAGGAACTCCGCTCGAGCGTGAAAAACACTTTTGCAGTATTTTTTTGCAGACGCACAAAATGCTGAAAGTATGCAAACTCCGCTCGAGCGCAACAAGACCCGCTCGAGCGGATCACCAAAAATCTGGGCAACAAGATTAGAGACTAAAACTCAACCAACCTGTTTCAAACCTGCCCAACACATCCCAAAACTCAAATATAAGGAATTAAAGGATGGGAACACAATATAGACAACACAATCAACCGCGGAACCGAGTCCGGAAAACAATAAACAACAAAGGGAAAATCAGGATCGCTATAATTGCCTAGTAATGTGTGTTCCACATTTGTTTTCATGTTAACATGAGCAAAACACTGGTGTCAATATTTACATCAGTACACATTGATGTGAACAATAACATAATATGACTGATTGAGAAATTAATAGTAATGTGAACATTCACATTATTATACACTGATGTGAATGTTTACATCAGTGTATACTAATGTGAGTTTATCCATTAATGAACAGTAATGTGAATGTTAAAATCATTGATGTTTACAAAATCAAATCCAAAAACAACAATAGTAATACGGCAATGTAAATATATACATCGGTGATCACATTATGTTATCACCTAACAACACCAACAAGTCTGACATTGATGTCACAATGTGAATATTTACATCATATTCCATCATATTTTTGGGTAAAGATTTGTAATAACCCCGACCTCAGATTAATGCTAATTTATGATTAATTGTGCTTAACAATGATTTAGGAAGGATTTGGGATTTATTTGCGTGTGTATTGCATTATTTATGTGTTTCTATCTGTTTGCCATAAAATGATCTGTTCATGTCTTTGACTTTTAACTGCGAATTGAAAGCCTTATCAGCGCCCGATTCCGAAATTGATTAATGTTTTATGTTAGTTAGATTTTATGTGAATTTATGGTAAATTTAGTTGAAATGTGATTTGGTATGATTAAATTGGATTACATAAGCTAAATTATCAAAGTTGGACTTATTTACAAGAACGCCACCTAGTGGACTATTCCATGAGCCATTTGTTTCATTTCCTTTTGTTAGCTTTAACATATTTCCTCAGCCATCTTCCTTGTTAGAACCGACTAGAGAGAGAGAGAAAGGTAGGAGGTTGAATTCATCTAGAGTTTTGGCTTGGAACTTAGGAGAATTGAAGAGGCTTTGCATATTTGAGCTCCTAGACTTGGAATTCAAGGTTTAAGGTAGGAGATTTTCCTTTCAATTGTGCATTTAAGTTTAATTCTTGCATGGTTCATGGAAGAGTAGAGTTTAAAGTCAAGTTTTGGTTTAGATTGTTGAATTGAAGCTTAAATAATGCATTCATGTGTATATCATGAAGTTTGAGGTTGTTTTTATAGAAATTCTTGCATGCATGTCCACATTTTTGTTATAGTCCATGAACTCACCATGTTTTGAAGTTAAACCTTGCATTTGATCTTGTTTTAGAACTTTGGAGTTTCAAGGAACCCATGCATGTGTTGAATTTGCATTGTTCTTCATGTTCATGAAATTATATTTGAATTTGTATTTAATTGACTCACCTTTGGGCTTTGTTTTCTCAAATTGATCTTTGAAACATGTTATATTATGAGTTTTGAAGTGTTTTCCAGAAAATTAGCCCAAGAGGATCGAATTTGTTGCATTAAAACTTGGTTTTTAGCTTGAAAGTTCAATCTGGAATTTCCAGAATTTGGACTCACGCTCGAGCGGGGAAAGTGGCTCTCGAGCGTATAATTCGACCATCCAGTACTTTGCACTGTTTTGAAGTCCGCTCGAGCGGGGACCTGAGTCACACGCTCGAGCGTGGGTCGAGCGCCCGTCGGGCGTGATTTTCACCCATCCAGTACTTTTGTCACATTTTGCAGACCGCTCGAGCGGGAAGGTTTATGCTCGAGCGGAGACTTTTGTTTGCATGTCCGCTCGAGCGGGGAAACCCACGCTTGAGCGGGACTCCTATTTTCTGAAAATTCTAAAAAATATTTTCTAAGGTATTTTTGTATCCTCATTCCATCCTAGGCATTCTTAGGCCATGTTTAAGACTCTATAGTGAGGATGTAAGGTTAGAAACACACTAAGAACCAACGATGTAGGTTTTGTGCAAATAGAATATGTATTTCATGCGTATGTTCGTTATGTGTCGTGTAGGTCACGTGCCATGTCCTGTCTAATCAATCTGCTCTGTCTATCTATCTCCGAGCCTACTGTGAGTAATAACTCCGTAAAGTTATGTTTAACTTTAAGTATTTTCTGACTGATATGATATGATATGTTTTTCTGAAATGCTACTTTATGAGTTATGAATGAATGTCCAATTTTATGAAATGTATTGTGGCACCCTTAGTTCACGAAGCCCTACTCGGGGTAACAATACTGCGGCTAATCAGATGTCGGCCCTCCGGGGTAATAATATCAGTGGTGACTTATGCCAAGATATGGACCTTTATGGTCGTTGGTACCAACTCTGTATATGGGTCTCTGGACCAATCTGATCTGATAGCTAATGGGTGTACCACGTATGATCTTATGCAAAATCTAAATATGAACATGAGTGTGAATCTAAATCTATTATGTTCTGAAGTCTGTATATGTTCTGATTTAAATACTGAATTCTAAATTATGCTGGACATCGTTCATATAACCCCTTTACTCTGTTATTATTCACTGGGCTTTCGTTCACAGTTTACTATATGTATGTAGGTGAGCCGGCACATGACCAAGGCTAGAGTTGACAGCCTTCTATTCTGTTTTGTCAGCCAATCGTTGCGCCTCCCGAGGAGGTTCCGATCGAAGTTTAATGCCATGGCTGTTCTTGTATTTCATGTTAGTCTATGTATATGTTTGTAAGACAAGTCTTGGGATGTGATACTCTATAAATATTGTGTATCTAGACTGGCATGCTTGTATATATATAAATAAGTTTTAAAATGTCCTGTCCCATGTACGTTATCACAGCTCATTGACCTTATCTATTTTGTATTATTGCTTCAATACCGCTTACTATCCGCTAATCAGACAGAGGCCTTTGGTAATCTACGGACATCGGGTCGTTATGGTACTAAACCCAGGGGCGGGTTTGGTAAATGACAAGATTGCGGGTTCTATGGATATCAACAATCAACAATATCAACATTGACAATAATGTGAACATTCACATTATTATACACTGATATAAATGTTTACACCAGTGTCTACTAATGTAAGTTTATCCATTAATGAACAGTAATGTCAATGTTAACATCATTGATATTTACAAAATCAAATCCAAAAATAACAATAATAATATGGCAATGTAAATATATACATCAATGATCACATTATGTTATCACTCAACAACACCAAGAAGTCTGACATTGATGTCACAATGTGAATATTTATATCATATTTCATCACATTTTTGGATGAAGATTGCGGGTTCTATGGATATCAACAATCAACAATACCAACAATGACAGTAATGTGAACATTCATATTATTATACACTGATGTCAATGTTTACACTAGTGTCTACTACAGTGAATTTATCCATTAATGAACAGTAATGTGAATGTTCACATCATTGATGTTTACAAAATCAAATCTAAAAACAACAACAGTAATACGGCAATGTAAATATATATATCGGTGATCACATTATTACTGAAAAATAGAAAGTGGAATGATGTTGCTTACTTTTGTTTCTCATGGTGGGTGGGTACGGAAATCGATGGATCACACTCAATCGACCGATGGGAAACACGGAACAATGAACCACCCTCCTTGTGATGTAAACCTTTGCAGCGGTGAGATGAAGTGGAATAGCAGTAGCCGATGACAGTAGACAGTGGATGACGACGGTGGTGAGGCGATGTGAATCTAGAGTTACGTTTTGACAATTTTTTGGGGTCGACGATGAGATTTTGTTTGGAAAATCAGTATTTTGTGGATTGAATAGATGGAATAGGAATGATTTCTTTTCAGAATGGATTAGACGCGAGAGAAATGGAAGGAGGGTTTTTTTGTCCTTTTTCAATGAATGGACCTAATTGAATAATCAAAAATGATTTGAGAATAGGATTTATGAAAAAAGAGCCCATATATAAATTCAATATATTTTCGTATTTTTTTTATCTATGAATTTTTTTTAAAAAAATTTTGTATAAATTTTGTACCTCAAAGTAATCAAGATTAAGTGAATCTAAAAATAAAAAAATAAATAAAAAATAATAATAATTAAAATACTTTTAAAAATCACTAAAAATATAAAAATATGAATTAAAAGCTCAAAAAATTATTTTTAAAAACTTCAAACCAAACAGTGTCAAGAAATGTAGATGGCTTGTGTAGATGATTTCATATATTTCCGTTTAATTTAATTTCCTAAACAAAAAAAGAAGGCAAATGAAAGGAAACCGCCTCCCATTTTTTCTTGACGGCCTCATAATCAAGCCTCTCCAATTCAAATCATTCAAAATGTCTTTGATATCGAAAAATAAATATCACTTGAATCACCAGTGTTATTTCAACATGATTGTAATGCTTACAAAGAAACCAATGTATAGAAACCAGTTTGTTCATCTCAAATTAAATTCTAAATTCTAAATTTATCAGATAACAAACACAAATGATCAATTCCTAAATGGTTAATTTAGTACAAATTTATTTGGTGGATGACCAATCAATTAAGAATGTAGAATCAACTTTTTTGCGACTAATCGAATACCAGCATTCTGTTGATAGTCATATGCGTCCAAGGAGAAGTACGCATCCACAGAAGTTCCTGGAGTGAACAAAGCATTGAGTTCTGCAACATCAAATCTACTAAACACGAGCCTCTGTGGGGTGGTGGAAGACTCTTTCTCGTATATCTCTGTGACCCATCTCACAATGTTCCCATCTGCTACGGTAGGTATGCTGGAGAAATTGCAGAGGAAAAGGTGAGATTGTGAAATTTCAGTAACAGCAAGTATAAGAGTCATGTAATCAGCCACTAATGTTTCATTCGTTTGTAAACACAATAGCTAAAGGGAACGAAGACTTGAATCGTAACTCCTTTTCCAACTTGAACTTGCCAGAAGATTCCAAAATTTCTCCACATTTTTCCCATCTCAACTTGATAAAAGCATGAAACAGATTCAAACATATACTGGCAAAAAATGGGGGAAAACGCATTCCATTTTGAAAAACATAGACAATTTTTTTCCTTACTAAAAAAATGAATAAACATGGAGATAATGCATCAGCAGTGTGTCAGAAACATGTCAACCTCCTTTGGACAACTGTCCTATATTTCTATTCAATTTTGTAATACATATACTACCATATTCTATAGAGAAAATGCATACCACATTTGTTAAAATTGAGATACAAAAAAACAAATATGTTGCTTGAACATTTCAGATGCAATGAAATAAAACTGTGCTTAACATGTTATGGTATTCTGAATTTTGAGCCATTTATTCTACGTATAAATAGGGCAAAAGAAAGAAAAACTTACTGCAATCGCACTGTAGGTGAGTTTGAGAAGCCACCCTTTCTGCTCACTACAGGCCTCCACTCGGAACTGCTACCAGAATCCATGGACAATCTATGTGCAAGTCCATCACATGCATCCAAAACCTGACAAAGGCTTGGAGTTGCACCTACAACAAAACTCAACCGTGGCCGGCCAGAAGAATCAACAAATTTTGTGCTTATCCCAAAGCGCACTTTCAAGTGAGTACAGCAAAGCTGCAGTGTGTTATCTTTGTGCAATATTTGTATTCTGTGAGTTCCATGATAAAATGGGGCAAGAGATACATTGATAGAAGGTATAGAAACTTTATCAGGCTCTAGGAAGTCAGCATAGCCACTGGAGAAATCAGGTTTAGTTGCGGTAGAAGACTCGGGCGGCCCTGAACCAGATTCTTCGTCCATGGCCTCAACTGATTGAAGGCCTTCTCTCTCCACTTCATCACTCAGTGGGCCCATGTCAAAAGGATCTGGATGAGCTGTACTGGATTCTGCATGATCAGGAAGCTTGTGCCTTGTGTTGGGAGTTGTCAGGGATTGTATTGGATGATTTCCCTCTATTGTTTGATTTGTAGGAGACAATCTCTGGTGATTTTCAATTTGGGCACTTGCTGAGGATGTATTCGTGTTCATGACCATTCCATCAGGAGAAGCTTTCTCATTACTATGACTTCTTGTAGTAGTGTTTGGATAAACCCAACTGTTTTCTGCAAGTATGTCTGGAAGGCTCGACTCCTATACGTATAGCCAGGAAGTAAATACAAAGAAAGTGACCAATTGTCTAAGTTATACCGTCCAACAAACATAGCAAGCAATTGTACAATGAGCTAGGGCACAAAACATGATATTTCACAAGGTTTCACAACATTGTCTAGCTCTGTCACAAGACATGTCAAATTGACCCTGGGCTAAACATGATGATGCTTGCTTCAGTAAAAAGGAAGCTTTAAACTTGACCAAGTAAATGTTTACCAAGAATAAGACTGTTGCACAGTACTTGAGAACTTCAAGATTCATCCGAACATCATCTAAACTCCTGAAAATCAATATATAGAAGATTCATCAAACCTTAGTGTTAAGTTTTATTAAAAGCCTACATTTTTCAGAGGCTCACAATTCCTTATAACAAAAACATCGTTCAGACCATTATTGCATGTTTATTCTATATCTCCAAATCCACTCACTCCAAATCAGTTATATCTATCTAGACAACTCTAGAGCATATGAGGAATCACACAGATGAAACCAATTTGAGATTTGGAAATTCTGATTGCATGGTTCCCAAGTGAACAACCTTGGAGACTTTAAAAAAAAAAAAAGGAATAGAGAAGAAAAGAAAAGAGAAAAATCTCAAGCTTACAAAAGAAATTATAACATCAACAAATACTACTATTAACTATAGTTGAAGTTGAAGTCGAAGTTGAAGAGAAAATGGCAGGGGGATGGGAAGGAAAAATACCTGTGTGTTTGCTGTCCAAGCCCAAAGTAATTCGCAAGTGTGGCCATCTGTATAAAAGTATAACTTATGGTTGTATTAGCATTCAAAAGTTTACACCAACCAAATGCCTAAAATATAAAGCTAGTCTCATAAACCATTGTATCTGCAACATTATCACATAACAAACTCATGGATTAGCTTTGGAAACAAATATTCAGAAATAAAAAGAACAATGGAAACATGTGATCAGAACTCATCTTAACAGAGCATTAGACCCAATATGGGTGTCAGGTATGGGTAATTACCAAACTACAACCCACCTCTATATTTACAATTACCTCAATTGACATTTTCACAATTCCTAATTCATACTTAACCCAATTACCAAACTACAACCCACCTTTATATTTATTATCTCATATGGGTCATGTTAAATGAGTGCCCTAAGAACATCTCCAATCCTTCATCAATTTTTTCCATCAAATTTAAATTTAATTAAAAAAAAAAATGACTAAAAATGTGCTCCAACCATTTCATCAAATCAGTATCAAATCAAGGAAGATGCAATTTTTTCACAAAATCAAATGAAGAACTAAATACTTTACCAAATTTCTAACAATTACATTTTTACTCAAATTAATGAAATTTTAAAAAAAGTAAGCATTGAAGATGGTTTTCTTTCATCAAAAGTGGATAAAACATATTTTTATGATAAGTTTAGAATTTTTCAAAAAGATTTGTGGAAAAATGAGAGTAAGGACTGGAGTCTTCCTATCAAATCAAACTTTTAATGATTTTTTTCACTCAAATTTGATTTACAAAATAAAATCAATAAAAAGAAAGAAATAAAAAGTTAAGGATTGAAAATGCTTTAAGGATGTTAGTTAACAATGCTTTAAATCTTTGTACATTATTTAATGTAAGACATTCAAAAATAATGTATAACTATTTCAAGCTCCTTAATAACTACCACTTGTTAACAAAATCCTTTATATATACTGCTTTTTGTTTGTTGCAAATTATAATCCTTTCTTATATATATATATATATTTTTTTTGGAGAGAGTTTGTTCAAGAATGTTTGGTGTAACATTTGTTTATAACTTGTGATGCAAAAAAACTTAAATAAACTAAAAATAATTAACTATCTTCAAGCTGAATAGTGAACCTTTTTGGTGCAACTTATTGTAGAAGCCAAAAGCATCTTTCCTCAGATTCCAAATACATAACAACTTATTTAAGCTATTTCTACCTACTAAATTACAAACAGAAGTTGCACCAAATACTCTCAAAATTTGGAAGGGAAAAAAAAAAAAATTATAAACAGTGAGATATACCAAATAACTTCAATATTTGAAGCTTCTAATTATTCTAGAGAAAAGCTGCACCCAAATGGTCTAATTGTTTTCATGGTGTAAAAAGGCACAATAATTTGTGTCAATTTAGAAAGAGATATACCTTCATGTCACCAGCTCTCCTACCAAACCTCTGAGTCAACACAGCCAATGAATCAATGGTGCCCTTGGGCTCCGGCGGTAGACGATTAATCTCCGCAAACGCCTCCCGAATCCGGGGACAATCGAACCTCAGTATATTATGACCCGCCCATATCCTCCCTATAAACACCAAACAAAACACCCAATCAAATCTCAAAATTCTAAAAACCCACAAAAATCAATTATTCATATCCACTATTGAACAGAATTTTTGTTTGAACTATTTCAAAAACATCAATCAAATCTCAAAATTCCAAAAACCCACAAAAATCAACTATTCATATCCACTTTTGAACAGAATTTTTGTTTGAACAGTTCCAAAAAAATCAATCATCAAATCTCAAAATTCAAAAAACCCATAAAAATCAATTATTCATATCAACTACAATTTTTGTTCGAACAATTCAAAAAAAAAAAAAAACATCAATCAAATCTCAAAATTCAAAAAACCCACAAAAATTCAAAACACAAAAATCAATTATCAATTATTCATATCCACTATTGAACGCAATTTGCGTTCGAACAATTCCCAAAAAAAAAAAGAATCAAATCTCAAAATTCCAAAAACCAACAAGAACTCAAAACAATATAGAGATAGAGAAAAAGACCGTGAAGAAGGTCGTAGACCCTATCGGCGATTTGGGCGAAATTGGGTGCCGAACCGACGGCGTCCTTGGTAATGCCGTTACATCGAACCGACAAGGGGGTGATGAGAGAGAGGTCGGCGGGTCGGACCAGGGCGGAGTAGTTGTCGAGCTCCACGAGCTTCCTGGGGCAAACCAGTATGGCTCCGAATTCGAGTAGAGCGTATCCTTGGCCGGGTCGGGTAGGAATTGTGGTCTCTACGTCGAAAAATACCATCTCCGACCGGTCAACAGCTGAAACCATGGCTCACGGCGAGTCTGAAGAGAGAGAAAGTTGGGTAGAGAGAGAGAGGGTGATGCAAAATCGATATGTGTGTATGTATGTGTGTGCGTGTGTGTATATATATATATATATATATGTATGTATCGTGTGTAGAGAGGTTTTGGGGGAGTTGGCTTGGCAATAGAGGCTTTGGTTTTTGGAGAAGAGAGTGATACAGACGGAAGAAGATAAGATACGTGCCAAATGATGCACACGTAAGAAGAAAGCGTGTTGTATGCTGTTTTTGTGCCCCCATTTTTATTATGAAAATGAATAAAGCAACTTAAATTTGAGTATATTCGAATCGTTTAAATTTATGCATAAATAATCGTTTGAATGATTGGTGTAATACTTATTAAATTGTTATTTTTATTGATCGCGATTGTTATTTTATTGTTAGATGACTGATCGAATGACTAACAAACTAAAATTCCAATGATTTGGATGAGGTCTAATTCGAACTACCAATTATATCTCCTTTGATAATCATGTATATTTATGTTCTTTTAAATTACTATAAGAATGAAAAAGAAAATAAAAATTGGCATTTTTTTTTTCAAAATTAATGATAAAAGTGTAAATCCACTTTTTATATTGTTGTTTATTTTTGAAAAAAGAGTCACTAATTTAGATTTATGGTGCCAGAATTTATCCAAAATTAATTTGTGTAATAGAGATCAAATTATTAAAGTGTAGAGTTTATGAGTGAAGTAAATTTAAAACGTTTACTATTTCTGGATAAATTTTGAATAAAAATTTATGAGTTTATAATCCCCCTTTATTTTTTTAAGCTTTAGAATTAGCGCCATTGATCAAAAGATAAACTTGAGTGAGGATTCAAATCCTCGTAATTGCATCATTGACTAACTGCTATTTGACCATGAGACTGGCTAGTGTAACAACTAGTATGGATGACTACCTTTTAGTTAGAGATTTTTTTGTTAATACTTTTTACTTAACTTAGTTGGCCACTATACTTTCCTTACGCTGTGTTTGGTTGGGAGATTTGGGAAAAGATTTGGAAAGGGAAAGAAAAAAGGTGTGTAAAATTATGTGAAATGTAGGTATATTTTTTTCACATTTCACCTACCTTTTCCATTTCCCTTTCCAAATCCCTCCTCAAATCCCTCAACCACCTTTTCCATTTCCCTTTCCAAATCCCTCCTCAAATCCCTCAACCAAACACAACATTAGGGTTTAGTCCTAAGGGAGTCATGGGGTTAAATTCTTTCTAAGGAGTTGAATTAAGGGTGTGTAAATACTTAGATGTTTTACCAAGGGTAGGGAGTTTTTCTCCTATTAGTGCTAATCTAACAATTAACAATTAACATTTGTTAATAAAAAAAAAAAAAACAAAAAAAAACCAAACTTATAAGTAATGTGACCACCCATTATGTATGTCCCTCACAAAAGGTTTTTCATCCCTTCTAAGAACGCCCACAATGATTCTCTCTAAAATCATCTTATTAAGAATATCAACAGCAATTTTCTCTAAGATCATCTCTTATGAACATAGAATGTCTATCACGTAGATCTAATTAACTATGAATCATACCATTAGTACTTAGTTGCATATCATATGTTTAGGTACATGCTAGGACTACACCTTGTAGATGTAACTGTGATATTCCACTTGCTTAAATGGAAAAAGAAGCAACTGACTTTCCAAACTTGGCTATCTTATATTTTTCATCTTTTATCTCTTTATTTTGTTATGTCGCAAGGGAGATTCCAAATTATTATCTTCAAATAGTAATTATACATTCCTCATTTTGGACCTCTAATTTTAGATCCCCAATGACATAGTAAGGCCAAGTTTGGCTACCTTTGAAAAAATCAAAAAGTCAAAAAGTTACACAAAAAAATTAAAAAGTTATCACTATTCATCAAAAAAAAATTAAAATATTAATAAACAAATATTAATACAAATCAAAAGTTGGCCGAAATGATGACTAACGTGATGAGAGGTACTAGTGACAGAGAAAAAAAAATAAATTATAGTAGAATATTCAATAAATCTTAATAGTAAAGTTGGGTTCGTAGGGGCTCACCATGGGTCTCCGTTTTGATAATCTGAACCGTGCAATATGTAGAACTCGTCTAATACTATATGTCTATTAAAAATCACGTCTATCGAATATCTCTAACTACATGATCAAATCAGTTTTGTTACAGTTAACAGTTAACAAAAAACAATAACACGATCAGATAGCTATCGATATCCAATCAACGTGATTTTTTACAAGCATATAGTACTTAACGAGTTCTACACATTGAACGATTCCAATTAGAAAAATGGGACCCGTGGTGGGCCCCCACGGACCAAACAACACCATCCAATCAATCACCGAGAAGGAGACAATATTTCCTCATCACTCACCCAGCTGGCTCCTCTCTCCATCCGTACGGCCTCCTACCCTATCTTCTCCTATACACTTATTTATACAATTTTTTAATACACATTTTTTTTTATAAAAAGTCAAAAAATTAACCCAAACATTTATATTTTTTTCTTCAACTTTTAGTCCAAAAAGACAAAAAGTGTATCTATTTAAGATATTCCAAATAACCCCTAAGTATCGATTGAATAATTTTTATAGTTTAGTAAGATTTTTAAGTGATATAACTTATGACATATATCTTGGTGTTGATTTGAAAATTTAAAATTAAAGGTCTAAAACATTCTCCATTTCAAAATTTCAAACTAATAAGACATGCTTTAAATTTTTTGTGATTCTTATGACGGAATACCGCTTTCTTAAAAGTGTTGTATGTTTGTGGGGTCTTTTGTTGAAATTTATCCGACAACTATAGGTTTGGCGCAAGTGTTGATTTCTCTTTGAATATTTCCTTCGAATTGTAATGAGTCTTCTAATAGAAAATAGAGAAATTTTACTGTTTGAAAATAGTGAATTTATATATTTTAGAGTAGGGTGTTAATTTTGTAATTTTGGAGCATTTAATTTGAAAATTTTAGGTATCTAAATTCTGCAATCACCGCAAGTGAAATTTTACAATCTATGGTGTTTTTCAGCCCTCAAATATGTTATTTGTAGCCCCTAAATCTGAAATTAATAACCTATTTTTTTTTGCAATTAGGCAACAATCTTGCATTTTTTACCTTGAATTGAAAATATTGAAATTTAACCGTCTTTCGATAACAATGAAATTTCATTGTTTAATAACAATAGAGATAGTGAAAACTTGTGATTTTTCTTAAAACTTCATAGTCATTAATTGATAAATCTTGATAAGAAGATTTTAAAAATACAAAATTTATATAATAAAAAAAACCAAAAATGTATTTAAAAAATTATGAGTTTTTAAGTTTTGAAATCATTTTAAAAGTAAAGACACTAACTACTAAACGCTTAGTTGGGGACATTTTGATCATAAAATGGTCTTTGAAATATTGCAAGATTGGAGCTAAGAAACATTTTTTGTGTCCTTATACTAATATAATCTTTTAATTAGGGAGGTATGGCCAAAGCATCTTTTTTTGGTTGAGAAAATCTTCAAAAAAATATATATATATATATTTCCAAGGACCTCAATGCCATGCAAATTATTAAAATTTTCGTAATTCTCCTATAGCAAAGTTTAGGTTTAGGTTTCTTCGTAAATTTATAAGTGCAATCAAAGCCTTTTTTTCTTTGCATTTTTTAACTTTTAAGTTGGATTTAAAATTATAACGATAAGATTGTAATGGCGATATCACGTTATCATGTACACGTATCACCAGTCAATAACATGTTACCACCTACCTACAGTAGCGGAGCCAATAAATTAAATCAGATGGAGCACTTATTAATTATAATATTGAAATTTTTACAAAAATATTTCACATAAATTTTTATGATTGACTAGTATATCATGGACAATATAAAAAAAAAAAAGTCATGCATATAAGTTTTAAAATAAATTATATAATGATAAAGTAATTTTTTATACAAAATTTCAGTAAAAATTCAATACAATAGTAATACTACGTCATCATTGACAAATGATATCATCAACCAATAGTAAAGAAATACATAGAAGATAAACCCCACATGTCAAATGTAACTAACAATTCAATAAATTTCATTCATTGAGATTAATTATAATTATATATCAATAATGATAGACATCACCATTGTATTGAAATTTGCATAGATAATAATATGACTTATCGTAATATCTTTATTTTCAATAAAAAAAAAAACCCCATTATTATTCTCATAATTTTAAAAATGTCATTGATATTTCACTCTAAATAATATTTTATAATTTTTTTATTTAAAATATTTTCTTTATGTTTGCACAAAAAAAAAAATTATTCCAAAACCCAGGGGGGGCACATGACCCCCCTAGACTCTCTGTGCTCCGCCACTGCCTAACTACTATGTATAGATCCTAATATGATGACATGAAAATTATAATAATGACATAGGTGTGCGGTGATAATTAATAAGTGGAGTTCACTCAATCACGTGTTAGGTTGTAATTTATTGGTAATACCATACGTACATAATAACGTGTATCACCATAATTCTAGAATTTTACTTACTACACCATATTGTCTTATTTAAACTAAACATGTCATTTGGTCACAACTTGAAAATCATTCCATTTAAGTCACACTTCTAATTTATTTATTTTTTTCCATTCTAAATGTCAACTTAACCTCTCATATTTTAAAATATTATTTGAAATTATGTCGACATCAAAGTTTAAAGAGAGATTTATTTATAAATCTCATTTAGTGGACTTATAACCTAATTGATTTTGAACAGTAATGAAGTCAAAGATTAGAAGTGTAAGGAATTGTATATTTTGGAGATCAAAGTGAAAAAAAAAAAGAAGAAGATTTGTATTGATCATGTAAATTTCGGATACTAAATTAATAACTACAGTGTCATGTTTTAAAGATTTTTAGTGTAACTAACCCAACTAATGAATAATAATATTTATAATAACATGAAGTTTAATCAAATACTTATACCTTTCACCAAGAATATTCGTTGCATAACTGTTTTCCAAACCATGAAATCCAATTCAAAACCCAAGCCAGGAACTCAATTGGAATAACGTACACACTAGGGTTTAGTATTCATTCGTTGCCTTGTTCAAATTGGGTAAAGCCTCAACTGTAACCGTTAAGGAATTCTTGTCTTGATTTTCAAGTCTTCTTTGCTTGTTTTTCGGTTTTGTTTGGACACAAACATATCAGCATTTGGGTTTCCAGCTAGCTAGCTTGTCATGGCAACAACTTAGGTTAGCCTCAAGCTCAAGCAATTGCTTTCTTTATATACAAAAGATATGAGATTGTAAACTCATGCCAGACATCAATAAACCCGATTAACAAAATGTCCTACATGTCTAATTAGTACTATATACTATGTTCTTACTAAATTTAGGTCTCGTTTGTCAATTATACATCTTAGTCAAAAAGTCACTATAAGTTGTCACATTACTCTTTGTACTTTTTTGTACATTTTTTCGTGAAAAGTCAAAAAATTACTAAAATTGTTTGTTCGCAAATGAGGCCTTAGTTAAGAAAAGGGCCGGGGGGGCTTCTTTTTTTTTTTTGGTTAGTTACATGAACTATATTGCACACCACGGCTTCATTTTCGAAAAGTATGTTATACATAATTTTATTTCAAAAAATACTTAGAATTTTTATATAGAATTTATCACAAAAATGATGTCATATTGACATTTTTATAATTAAATATCAATTTAATAGGCATTTTGTTTAAAAATAAATAACTTTTATGGTCATTGGTTGTGGCCCATTGTAATATTTGTTAAAATTTAGTTATGACTTATTATCGTGTTAGTTATAATTTATTATAGTTGTTAGTTTGATTATGATCCAAGAGATTTTTGGTTCTACCTGTGTTTGGTTATGAATCATTTTGGTATTAGTTAGAGAAGTATTTGAGTGTGCAAGGTGCATATCATATATACTTGCTTAAGTTATTTCAAATATATATAAGTTAGCTTACAAAATCACGTAAATTCTCGTAAATATTTGAAGTTGTGATTTCTCAAATTTTTATGAGTTAACTTACATATAGTTGTGAAAACTTATGCAATTTTGTAAAGTAACTCACGATATTTGTAAAACTTACACAAGTGGATACACACTTGCTCACTAAAGAATTGTCCTGTTAGTTATAGTGTTATATGCTTGGAGTGTGACAAGTCCGACTTACAAGAATCAATCAGTTTTTTTCTTACAAAAATGCAACATGTCATGAACTCTATGCTAAAATTTATCCTGCAAATGAGGTATGGTGGGAAATGGTCATTTTCTCCCGCCTTGCCTTGTTCAGGTTTTCCCTGTTGAGGAAGAGGACAGGAGCGGGTTTTGCCTCCTTGTCTTGATTATATTTAAATATATAATATAATTTTTTTTTCACTCTAATAAAATTAAAACACTAAAATATTATTCTTAATATTAATTTTTACTCATTTATTTTTTATTTTATATCTTATAATTCTCATTAAGTATAAATTATTATCCATAATATACTATATTTTCCATAATTCTTTTTTATTAATATGTTCATTCTTTAACTTACAAAATTAACCCATTCCCATCTCGCCACCCCTAATATATGATACGGAACGGATGATTACAGACCCGACCCATGATCATCCCTAATATGATATAAATTTAAAATTGGTAAAATATGAGTCACACCCACAATAAATATAATATTTTGAATTATATTTTGGATTAGGTTATAACTTATAAGGCCTGTGATATATGCATGTGTTTTGAGCCATACAACCTCCGAGAAACTGAAATTGCATTCAACAAGAAAATTGTTATTTTGAAATGACAAACGATGTTCTCTCCATTGTGACAAGGTGATGAGATTCTCATTCTTGAAAAACTTCCATTTAGTCCAAACAAAGTTGGCTAAGCCATTTGCAATTATTGAACCCCCCAAAGTCCACTACCATACTCTCTCCAAACCACCAAGACCCAACCAAGTCCTTAGAAAGTATCTGAACTCCAATTCAACCACCAAGGCTCTGTTACTCTTTAGAGACTTATTGAGAAAAAACACTTCTTCAATTGATAGCTTCTCTCTATTGTTTGTCATTAAAGCTTGCACCCAAAAGTCCTTACCCGTTGAAGGGAAACAAATCCATGCCCTTGTCATAAACCTTGGCTTTGAACCCATCATTCATCTCCAAACCTCACTCATTGACTTGTATTCAGGTGTGGGAGATATTGGCAATGCACACCATGTGTTTGATGAAATACCCATTAAAAATGTTGTCTGTTGGACTGCTTTGATATCTGGGTATGTTGATAACCAGAAACCCAACAAAGCTCTTCAACTGTTTAGGAAAATGCAGATGGGTAATGTAGAGCCTGATCGAGTTACGTTGACTGTCGCTCTCTCTGCTTGTGTCGATGTTGGAGCTTTGGATATGGGAGAATGGATTCACGCTTACATTCGTAGAAAAAAAGAACTCGACATTGACTTGAGCCTAAACAATGCTCTCATAAACATGTATGCAAAATGCGGGGACATTGAAATTGCTCGGAGGTTGTTTGATAGCACAAGGAAAAAAGATGTCACGACTTGGACATCCATGATTGTGGGGCATGCATTGCACGGGGAAGCTGAGGAAGCACTAAGACTTTTTGCATCCATGAAAAAGGAAAACAAAAGTGGGAAAAAGAAGAATTGTGATCCCGGGAATGGTTTAATCCTTCCAAACGACGTTAGTTTCATTGGAGTTCTAATGGCTTGCAGCCACGGAGGGATGGTGGAAGAAGGGAAGAGGTATTTCCAAAGCATGATTGAGGATTATGGTTTAAAACCTAGGCTTTCTCACTTTGGTTGTATGGTAGATCTTTTATGCAGAGCTGGGCAATTAAAAGAAGCTTATGAGTTTATTCTAGGTATGCCTGTCAAGCCAAATGCAGTGGTGTGGCGGACTTTGCTAGGTGCTTGTGGTGTTTGGGGCAACATTGATTTGGCTGCAAAGGCTAGTGCACGACTACTTGAATTGGAGGCTAGTCATATTGGTGACCATGTCATTATGTCTAATATCTATGCTGCCAAAGGTATGTGGGATGAGAAGATAATTGTTAGAGCTGTGATGATGCAACGTAGGGCTCCCGGTTGCAGTTCAATAGAAGTTGGAGGTGAAATTAATGAGTTTGTCACTGCTGATGATGAGCATTATATGAAAACAGAAATTTACGAGGTTCTTGAATACTTGATTAAAACAATGAGTGATCATGGTTATGCTCCTGGGCTGTCAAGCCTAGCAGAGTACTGATGTATGGAAGAGTATTGGTGAATATTGAAAGTCAATGCCAGTTGGTTGGTTCTATATCTCTATCAAATTTATCATTAAATAATCAATTAAAAATTTTCTTTATGATCACCTGAATTTTCAGGTACACATTTTTCTTAAATGAAATGAAATGATGCTTGAAATATTTTGTTGGGATGTATATCCTAGAAATGGTAATGAAATATGCTTTGTTCCTACAAGGATTGCAGTTCAATCATTTAGGTACTGATCAACCATTTTTAGACTGTAATTTTTTATTTATAACTTCTCTTTTTCTTCCTATTGAGATGCAAAAGCGTGCTTGGATCATGGGTTTGTGGAGAAGAAAAAGAGAATCATTTTCTTTTCCTTCTACAAACCCTCAACAAATCCACGATCCAAATACAACATACTTAAGGTTTTTTAACGTATCTTTTTCAATTGATATTATAAGTATCACCTAATCTTTTTTGAAATGAGGTTAATCTTTGATAAAATTTTATGAATTTTAATTTTAAGAACTTTTTCTTTTTCTTTTTGCAAAAATTACTAAAACAAACAAAAATATAGGGCCTCTTCCTATGTGAGGACCTTAGACAGCAGTCTCATTTGCCTAATGATCGAACCACTATTAAAGCACTAGGAATTGGCATCCTAAATGCTGTGGACAATTTTGAGAAATGGAATGGGAGATTGGCCTTGTTTCGTTCAGATTATTACAGGCTAAAAATAATCATCTATATCCATATTTGAAATGGACCTAGTCGGATTGAAATTTAGACGGATTGTCTACATCTTTCGCAAACTATTAAAAAGTAGAATTGTGATTGGTGGAGTAGTATAATTGTCATACAAGACTTGTTTTGGTTAATACTGCAGTTTCTTTTAGTTTGCCTTTGCAAGGTTCTTTGTGGCTTGGTGCAACCGGCACATGTACTAGCAAAATCAACCTTGGATGCTGGGGTAGTCTTGTAGTGTTTGTTCTGTATTTTGAGTTGCTCTGTTCTTATCTAGTTGTTAGTCTATGTTCGTGTGGTATGGTGTATGTGGCCCTAAGATTGTAAGTTGCTATGTTGTTTATTAATGCAATATAATCCTTTTCCAAAAAAACCAAAAAAATCGTTCCCCAACTTTTCTATACTAATTTTTGAAACTTATTTAAGTAATTTTGCTCATAAGTGAACAGCACGAAATATTTACAAATTCAAAAAATTAAAAAATGAAAAGAAAAGAGAGGGATCATAATAAACTGCACTAAACAGAACTACCAACCAACTTGATTTCAACTCATGCATGCAAGTACAAGAAATATGCTGCCAAGAATATGCATATAAATACGAATTTCAATACGACAAACTTGTAGTTGTAGACATTCCGGTCCAAAGAACATAGAAAAAGAACATAGAAGACAACCATGTCATGTGACTTCATGGTTTGAGTCCTCTTTAATTACACACTGGCAGCCTCAGGTTTGTGGCAATCAAGTCTTCATTTTATTTCTTTCTTATCATTATTATTTTTTTAGATAAATTACACTAATCTTTTTTTAGGTGAGAAAAATATAGTTAGGATTATAAATTTGGCATAATTACATTGGCCTCTCTTTTAGAAAAGTTAAAATGTTCAAAATTAATGTAAATAATGGTAGAGAATGAAATAAACTAAGACAATTTTACATTTAAGTAGAAAAGAAATAATATCATCTTTTCATCTATACGACTCACAAATTATTGAAAAATGAAAATTTAAGTCATATGTAGATTAAAACTTAGAGGGAGACTGGTGTAATTATGTCACAAATTTGGAGTTAACTATATTTTTTTCAAACCTTAACAGAGGTGGGTGTAATTTACCTTCTTTTTTTTTTGTTCTTCCTCCCTCCACTTTATTGTCTAAAAAAGCATTAGCTCATTTGGCAAACTCATTTTCTTAAACAAATTCACTTCAATCATTGTAAAAAGTCATTAGAAATGTCAAAAACGTCAGAAATAGATCAAACAAACCCTTCTTCTTCTTCTTTTGGTTGGGTTTTTCTCCGGTCCAAAAGGGTGTTGTTTGGGTCCACTGGGGTACAACTAATCCCGTTTTTATTATCTAAACATTTCATTTTTTAGGGAATCTTTCGTGTATATAATTTATACAAAAATAAATGATTTATTTTTAAAAATACAAATATTTGGTTTGAGTTTTTTGGATTAAATTTTTTGAAAACTGACTTTTTTAGTTTTCGTATTTTTTTGTTTTTAGTGAATATTTTTTAAATTTTAAACATTTTTTTTTACTTTTTTAGATGCACCTTATTTAGATGTATCTAAAAAGTAAAAAATTTGTGAAAAAATATTTTAAAAAATTAATAAATACATAAAAATACAAAAAAATGTACTGAATTCTTATATATTTTTTTTTTGTATTTTTGGTTTTTAGTGAATTTTTAAAAGATTTTTTTTTACAATTTTTTACTTTTTAGGTATATTTATGTTAGGTGTGTCTGAAAAGTAAAAAAATTACTTAAAATATTAAAAAAATTCAGTAAAAACAAAAAAATACGAAAAATAAGAAAATAGAACTTTCTAAAAAGTATTTTTTGAAAAATAGAAACAAGCATGTTATCATTTTTTTTTTTGGACACAAACCTACCATCCTTTGATTTAAACTAGAAATGACGAGGCTATTTTGGCCAAACTTTATACAAAAAAGTTCAATATAATGCCAAAAATATCTCAATAATTGCCCGTGTAATTGCACTCCTATATATTATTAGCAAAAAGAAAAATAGAAGATTAAAAAACAAATCCCAAATGGAAAATAAGAAAATAAGTATTA
The DNA here is from genome assembly GCA_025200525.1 of Camellia lanceoleosa. Classification (NCBI taxonomy): domain Eukaryota; kingdom Viridiplantae; phylum Streptophyta; class Magnoliopsida; order Ericales; family Theaceae; genus Camellia; species Camellia lanceoleosa. Next base: position 30,634,310 of record CM045772.1, read on the forward strand.
AAAATAAAAAAATAATTGTAAATTAGCAAAATGTAAGAAAAAATAATATCATTTTTATGTAGTTCTCAAATGTACTATTTACAAATATTTACATCATTTTTCGTAATATGTCAATAAGGATGGATGAAATTTTTTCCGTATTCACTTCTTAATCCAATAATTATAAACTTTTTACTTTATTACATTGATCTCTAAAAAATGAACAACAAATATCTATTTAAAATAAACTATTCATTTTCTTTAAAGATAAACACAATAAAAAAAAATAGAAAAAATGTCTAAGGTCCCTCTCTCATATTTAGTAATGGAAGAGATCCATAATTTTATTTTATAATGTCTAAGGTCCCTCAACTTCCACACCCATATATCACAGAGAAATTTGACTTTATCGAATCAAATCTCATTTTTTTTTCTCTCTCTCCAAAAATTTTGGGATTAAAGAAGGGTTATTCTGTTGATGATGTTCCGCCGACGCAATTTCCACTGACAAGTTGGTGAACGCAACGTGGCGCAACTACGTCCGTGATGCCAAGGCCATGGCGGTGACACCTGCGGACGTGAAGTCCCAGATCTCATCGCTTCACCTCCGCCATTGTTGCTGCCTCTCTTTCTCACTCTCTAAAGTCTCTCTTCCTCTCTGCTAAATTCAACTCAACCATGGCAACTTGCTATGTTATAGAAGCTCGTGATTATTCCGGCACTGAGTATTCGTATATCACTACTGAAAACAGCAACCAACCTCCAATCAAGCTCTTCACCGATAAATGCGGCTACTCTAAGTTCTGTACTGCATCAATTCTAGTCCACCTTGTTTTCACCAATTGTGTCCGACTCAGTAACCAAGTCACCATCCTCAAACTCGCTCCCTCCGACGCTAAGTCCCTCTACCGCCGCCGATTCTCCACCACCGAGTTCTTCCCTAGGAACATTGACTCAGTCCTCAACAACAAGCTCAATCTCGGCACTTTCATCGCTGTTCTATAGGGGTCTTACTCCTGGCCTGGTTAGGATGGAGTAGAGGGTTAGGAAGTTGATGAGGAAGTTTTTGTTGCCTAAGAATGCTAATACTGATAAGATCTCTGCTGTTTGTCAGGACGGTAAGAAATTCCGAAGTGCAGAGAAAATTGGTTAAACACAAAGAATCCAGAGAAATTCCAAAGTGTAGAGAAAATTGGTTAAACACAAAGAATTCAGAGAAATTCAGAGAAATTCTGAAGTCTAGAGCAATTTAGTTAAAACACAGAGAATTCAGAATTTCTCTGGAGAGAAATTCTGAAGTCCAGAGAAATTTCCAGAATTCCTCTGGAGTGAAATTTCTCTGGAGTGAAATTTCTCTGGAGAGATTCTCTAGATTGAATTTTCTCTGGATCAATGTTGAGGGACCTTAGACATTATGAAAATATTTAATGTCCTTTATGGTATAAAATCTTAATATCATGGACTTTAAAAAAAAATCCTCAAAAAAATATTACAACTATTGAATTAAAATAATTTCTTTATAAATAATATACATTAAAAGTTTTATAAAATAAATTATTTAAATTATAAAAATAAAAATTATGACAGACGTTCTCTTATATTAAAATATCAATATGATTAAAACCCAACTTTATAAATAATTACTTTAATACAAAAATCTGAATTAAATATAAAATCATATTTTGAAAAGATAATTAAAAATTAAAATTTTTAAATTTTTTATTAAAAATATATATAAAAAATATGAGAGATAATATAATAAAAATAAATTAAAAATTGACACCAAAATAAAGATTAATGCACAATTTTTTGAGACTGTAAATGAAAGCAACCTCGGCCTCCTCTCCTCGTTCCAAAGCCGTCGCCTTCTTGTCTGACTTGTACGTTGCCGCTTTCTTTCTCTCTCCATTTTCATACCACACCTTTTCTCTCTCTCTCTCTCTCTCTCACTCTCACTCATCCAAATCACCCAAAATCTAGCTCTTCTCCCTCTAATCTCTAGGGCATATCAGCCTCTTCCCTCTGCTACACCAACCTCAACAACAGGATCACAATTAATTCAAATATCTTCACAATTTGATCAAATTGAAATCTAGGGTTTCGATTTTGTTACAGTGCTCATGTAGCGGTACTCAACCCCTGTGGACCTTTGCATTTTGTGGGCTTCGGGTTTGAGCCCTTGCGTTTTCTCGAATTTAGTGGCAATGGAAGATGGTAGTGATGGAGGGTTTGAAGGGAGACAGATTAAAGTTTATCATTACATACCCAAATTGATTGCCGGCGCACTCTCTGGAGCTCTAACCGGAATCTTCGCTCTCGGTAATTTCTGTGTTCCATTTATGTTGTTTGAATTGTTAAATTGGATTTGAAGCAATTCTGGGTTCTGGGTTTCATAATTTTTTTTTGTCTAAAATCATTCATTTATGTGATTTGTTGTATTGTATGTTATGAATTGATTGCATGAGTGGGTATTGGGATAATTTAGTGTGGTTAAAATGAGCTTGCACTGTGTGCTTCCATTGTTGGTCAGTTATGTAAATTGTAACCATTTAATAGTGTGATGTTTAGTTAGGGTTTCACTTTGGGCGTTCTGACATGGAATAAAACTTGTCCTGTACTGACCTTTTAGTTTAAGAATTTGGAAAGTAACTATTAGGAACTGCTTTCACTATGGAACTCAACTTTTGTGCTATTAATGAAGATTTTGGGGTTTATTAAGAAATCAGTTTCCATTGTTTGGGTCTTTGTGGAATAGTTGACAATCCTTAAAAGTTCAGTTTCCTTTTATTTCGATGATGAGTTGATTGCAAGCTTGAGAAAAGTAAAATTGTGAACACTCTGCCACAAAGACGCATCAACTTCCTTTTTGCTCAATTGAGTCGTCGCTAGAGGACAACAAAAAATTCTGACAAACTTTAAATGAGTGGGCATGTTTGAAAATTTGAAAATATTATTTTCACAGGCTGTTAGATCTTTTCTGACTTTTTAGTTAAAACTGAAAATTGCCAAACGAGACTTAAATTTGTGAAGTACCCATGTTGGACACTTGACACTTGAGTTGGGATATGGGATATGTGTTTGACATATTTAGTTGGACATGCACCCAACAAATATGTTTAAGCAATATGGTTTATTACGAAACTATGCCTAAGATTCGAATTCTTATAAAAGCTCTATTTTAATTTGTAATATGAATTTAAGAAATACAAAATTTAGCGAATTGTTATTGGACACGGAAATTAGTTGAATCAGACAATTATACACATACCCACACCCACACCCAACAACCATATCCAAGTCCAGAAAACATAGGAAATGTGTTGTCTTGCTGTTTTGTAAAGATCTGCATGACTGGGAGGTGACTAAGTGGGGGTACGATGGATAGTCATTATAGCATGAAGTTGGGTCACATATTTGGTGATTGTATAAAATGGGTTTATATATTTGCTATGTTTATCTTGAAAAGCAAAAGCTCTATTTCTATCATCAACAGTCCATTATCTTGAAAAGTATAGGTTTTAATTTCAATTACAGTTTTGTGGGGAGTATATCTGTTGCCTTCTCTAAAGAGGCTTCTTTATGCAGTTACTGGCAGTGGATAAAACAGTTTTACTGCTAGGAAGTGGTCAATACTTGGGCTTTGTTTGGCAAGTGGCTTTTTTAGCCAAAAAGTCACTAAAAATACTAAAAAGCCAACAACCCATACCAAAAAATCAAAAATTCTCTTTTCTCTCTACTTTTTGCACATTTTTTCGTAAAAAGTTAAAAAGTCATCCCAAACTAGGGCTGCAAATGAACCGAGTTGTTCGTGAACAGGCTCGGCTCGGTAAGGGCTCGGCTCGGCTCGGCTCGTTTAGTAAACGAGCCGAGCTCGAGCTCGATTATTGGGCTCGTTTCGTTAACGAGCCGAGCTCGAGCTCGCATGTGTTCGGCTCGGTAGGCTCGGCTCGTTTATCTTTAATTAAATTATATAATAAATATATTATTTATATATTAAATAATATATAAATATATATATAAATAATAATATAAATGCATTTTTTATATATTAAATAATATAAATAATATTTTTTATTTAAATATTTATATTTAAATAATATAAATAATATTAAAAAAAATTTATCGAGCCGAGCTCGAGCTCAATAAACGAGCTCGATAACTTAACGAGCTGAGCTCGAGCCCAGCAAAGCTCGGCTCGACTCGTTTGCAGCCCTATCCCAAACATACTAGTTTTTTTTACATCACATTTTAGCCAAAAAGTCAAAAAGTTACTAAAAAAACCTGTTTCCAAATGAGGCCTTAATGATTCCTATGTCTATCACATAGCTTATGAATGCGGATTCAGTAGGCAATAAAGTTTTGCTTCAAGGGATTTCCTTCTTGCTCTAGAATAGTCTATCAGGGAAAAATGAATTAGAAAAATTACTGTGGATGTGGAGTTAGAGACAGATGTTGCAGAAGGTCATATTATCAATTTTGGACATTAAGATGCCGTTGCATTCTGTGATATCTAAGATTCTGTCTCTTTGATCTTGGCATCACCGGGTGTTTGATAAACATCACTGTGTAGACCTACACAATGTACTTGTTAAAAAGACTGACATATTTGCATTCTTGTTCTTTGTATACTGAGCACCATAAGGTGAAATTAACAGCTGGCTAAGAGCACACATATTGGGGCATTGAATGCTTTAGCCTCCGTTTGGGAAGTGGGTTGGCTTTTTGGCTTTTTTGGCTATTTTAGCCTGGGCTTAAAAGTTTGGTTTGGGAAGGGCTTTTTGGCTTTTTTGACTTTTTTTGTGAGAGAGGAGTGTAATGATTATGGGTTAGATGTGATGTTTTGTTTTTTGTGGCTAAAAAAGCCTATTTTGTCTTTTGTGGCTAAAATAGCCAAAAAGCCTAGCTTTTTGGCTTCCCAAACGGTGCCTTACTTTATGTTGCCAAGTAGCAGGAATACTTCTGGAGAGGGTTCATGACCATGTTCGATTATTATTATTATTTGATTAGCAGCAAGAAAATTTTATTAAAAAGTGAAGTGCTGAAATACAACTGAGGGAGGACAAGAAGTCCACCGGAAAGAGAAAACAAGAAAAAACAAATAAAACATCCTTAACTTTATACAATTAGCTCTCCAATCCATAGAAATAAGAAATAGTGGAATCCTTTTAAAGGAGGGAGCCACCGAAGCACAAAAAGAGGCAAGATAAACCAATTTCTCTCAAATACCCTCCAAATCAGCTTATTTCTCCTCAAAAACTCTAAAATTCTCTCAAACCATGTTGGATTATTATGTCAGACACTAGGACTTCTTCAACACGCTCAAAAAACTGTTCTGGTACCTCTTTAACTTGTTCATAATTTAGAAATAAAATTTATAATTCAGCTACTTGATCAAGATTTTGCGGATGGTATCCAACACATGGGCTGTATAGGATGCTACGCTTTTTAATAGAACATGTGCCCAACTCTTAAATATAGGGACGAACTCATCCTGGTGTGTCTTACCATTTTATTAAAAGAAAAACTGGCATCATATGCATGGCTTGCAAATGGAGCATGCCATGCAAGCAAATGGACACTTTGTATATAGGAAACAAAAGCTGTGAAGAAGAAAATTATAGCAAGTGCTTCATAGCAGTAAAGATTGTACACTTATTTCAAGAAAACAAAAACAGTATACATCGTATAATTATTTAATTAGCTGCGTTTTTCTCATTATGCAATTGTTAATATGGTATTAGAAAATCCACTTACTTTGTTTTTGGTCATGTAATAAATAGACAGCAAAAATCATGAATTTATGCTTTTTTGTGCTTTTTTTTTGTGTCCTACATATGTACGACTTATAATGTCATTTGACTTGTGTGGTGTCCTTCTTTGTCTGTTTTGTGTTCTTGGTCTGTATTGATTCCCACTAAAGCTACTTCATGATATTCCATATGCTTGTACTTCCCTCACGCTTTTTCAGCATTATTGCCTTCTTAGTACCAGCAAATCCATTGGTAAATGATGAATTTCAGTGCATCTTAAGAAATAATGCTTCTGAGTTCAGTGTGCTTATTTTGAATTTGTGTTGGCATATCCTTGGTTACTAATGTAATGCTTGATGGATACTTGCCAAAAAGTTTACTATATCAATGACAAGTTGCTGACCACATTTGGAAAAGTCTGTGCTAGATAGGAAATATTGATTTCAAAATATGGCGTCATTTATTAAGCTGCAGGGAATTTTGCATTTACCAACAAATAGTTGATACCAGGAGTTTTCAGAAAATTAACTGTTTTACAGGTGGATATGATTTTCATCATTGTAACGTAATTGTTTTCTGTTCTTCTGAAATATGCTTGTGTGCTTCACTTGCAGCTGGGGCTTTCACAGGATCTATCACTGGTGCTTTAGCAGGTAGGGCTTCTGATAGTGGTGTCTTCCGGGGAGCTGGACTAGGTGCCATTGCTGGGGCTGTTCTCTCTGTAGAAGTTTTGGAGGCGTCGCGTGCATACTGGTGTTCTGAACGCTCAGGCATGCGGAGTTCATCATCCATGGTTAGAATAGTTTGGTTCATTTATATTCTTTACTGTTACTGTGGTTATTTCTTTCTGCTTGGTACTTTGTAGGAAGTATTCTGGCAGCTATAGCTTTTTTCAACCTTAACATCACATCTTCGTGGAAGATTCAGTTACTTCTCTCATAAAAGGTGATAGACTAATTGTTAACATTCTCTTTCCAGGCAGATTTCATAGAGGAGCTTCTCCGTGGTAGATTCGTAGAGGAACAATTTCCACCAGCAATTTTAACAGCTTACCATTGGCAGGTTTGTCTTTTTCTCCATACGTGCTTAATTTTAAATTGCCAGTGAACTAACTCTTCTAAAGACTAAAAGAAACCCAGCTCAGCCAATTGTATTTCCACCCTTCATGTTTATCCTATTCTGGAATTTTATTATGAATGTCTCAAGTTTTTCAACTCCACGTATGTGGGCTTCCTTCGCTGCACAAAATATATTTTTAAACTTCTTTGAGATGTCTATTTCATAGCCTTCTGTACTTGAGAGATTTGGGCTTGAACTTGTTGAAAAGCTTTAACTTTTGGAGGTATGCTTGCAAAAGAGAAGCTTTGGAGGAAGGCGATGGCTTCTAAATATGGTGTGTTTGGGGAAATTGAGCTACAGAGGAGGTTGGTAAGATTTATGGGCTGAGCTCATGGAAAGGCATTTCAAAAGGGTTTGAGGAGTTTGCTAAGCATATTTCATTTATTATGTGGCTATTAGATAAGGTGAGATTGTGGGATGATGTTTGGCATAAGAAATCCATGTTGAGGAGACTTCTCAATCTCCCTATGGGATTCCATGGGATTACGTGGATAGTAATGATTTATTGGCAGATTGTTTTAGAACAGAATTTTGGTTGTCAATTTTTGAAGGCTATGACATGATTGGGAAATCAGAAGGTGATGAAGTTTATAGAGATGTCTCAAAAGTTGGGTAGTCTTGATGGAGGAGAGAGGCTGGCATTAGATGGCTTTTTTGAATTCTAGCTGGGTTGGAATTGGATTCTGCCATAAAGATATTATAGATTCCTCTAGTGTCACTTTTCCCTCGGAAAGTATGGAGACCTAGAGTTCCTGTGTTGGCATTTTTCAGCCACGGGCTGTTTTTGTTTTTTGGGTACAAATGGGCTGCTCGTTTTGTTTAATCCTGTACTCTCTTTCATTTGGCACTATGTCACATCTTAGGTATTGTACTTATCTAATTGAATCTATACAAAATAGTGGCTTTTCATCATTATTGCTAAATACAATTGGCTATCTTCTACCTGTCTTTATGATTTCATTTCAGTTTTCCTCAACCATTTCAGTGGTGTCATCATTATGTGAGGTTATTTGTTGGCATGTTGCTCACACTTCAAATTTCTTTTTTTTTTTTGAGCTCCTTCATTTAGCAATGTCCTTTATGATTACAACTAGATAGATATGTTGATGAGTTGTTGCTATTGTTTCTTGCTTTTGTGTTCCTCACAAGTATGATGATAAACTTCTCCTTCTCTCTTTCTTTTCTTTTCTAATTTTCCCTTTTTCCTTTAATGAAATTTCATCCAATTCTGCTTATTTTGAGTTCTAACCTTTGAAATACCTTGGGATGAGTAGGTGAGTATTGCCGACATAGGCTATGATGAGGTATATGATGCCACTGGTGAAGTCCCATGCAGGGGGTTGTCTGGAGAATCATTGAAAAAATTACCACGCCATATTATCTTGGATGAAGTGGCAGCAGCTCAAAGCATATGCTGCACAATATGTTTGCAGGTCCTAATTTGCTTGCAACTGATTTGGTTTATTATCTGTCATATATGGATTTACTAAATGTATATCATTTTAATTTTGAAATTAACAATCTTGTGTTATTGCCTTTTGGCAGGATATTGAAGGTGGGGAGATTGCAAGGAGCTTGCCCCGATGCCAGCACACATTCCACTTGAGTTGTGTGGACAAGTGGCTCATCCGACATGGCTCATGCCCTGTGTGCAGACAAGCCGTGTAAATTGCGTGTAAGCTATAGTTGTACAGAAAGAGAGAGAGAGAAAAAAAAAAAAAAAAAAAGAAGAAGAAGAAGAAGGCAGGCTGTTGAGATTAAGACCATTTGCCCTTGTATATATAATTTATGTGTATTTTGTTGTAGCATTTAGTGTTTCCAAAGCAAATTATCATGGTGGAGATCTATGCCTTGAAAGGCAATCATCAATAAGAACAAATTTATCAACCAACAGGGCATGACAGCTTCTGATCACCCTCTGTGTGAGGCAATTGGGGAACTTTGTTGTATCATAATGTATTATAAAATAATCTTTTGAAATATATGTTTTCTTGCACAGTCCAATATGTAGCTTATGATTTGAATAATGGTAATGGATGCTTATATTTAGTTTTGGCTTGTTTTAGTTGTTTTTCCATTATGTTTGGAGTCCTGGGTAGGAACTTGTGCATTTCAAGGTATGTTAAATGAAAAAATATAAATAAAAAATGGAGTTTTAACAGGTTGAGTAGTTCACAAGAATGAACTAAAATTAATTAATTTTTGGATTGTGAAATATAATGCTTGTTCTATTCTACGTATTTATGACGGTAAGTAGTGTGCTCTCTTTGTTTTCTTCTTATGAGTGAGCTAATTCAAGCAATGACAAAATATTGCCACTTTTTAAGAATATTTTTACTTTGGGATTTGATTATCAAAAGTTAAAAATCAAAAAGAAGCAAAGAATGTAAAATAATTAATTGGGGAAATTAATGGTGCTTGACACAAGGTTCTAGCTAAGCGCGTCTGACAACGACTTACGAGGAAAAACATCCTAACTGCAATCACTGCTAACGGATTAAATCTCTATGTGACTTGGGTGACGTCCCATTCAGCTTAACACTGTTCTACCTATCATTAAGCACAAACCCAGGAATATTACTATCAATATTATTATCATATTAATTCTAAATTATGCCATATATGGTCTCATAAGTTTACTGTAGAGGGGGTGGAGGCCTACCGGCGGCCACTCACGCAACTATTTGTTCCTGTATTTGTTGTTGAATTCTATCAATCTGTTGATTACAGAATTCTAACTGCTGGATGGCCCAAGGGTCAGATGGAAAGATAGTAAGAAATTTTAAATAATTATTTTTCCTTTCAATATAAAAATCTAAAACATTAGACAAAATAACATATATAGCAACAGAGGTCATACATTAAAAGAACTACTTACAATCAGAACTTCAAACTTTTATTACATTGCATAAGGGGAGAGTACACACTGAGAGGGAGAGAGAGCACACTTAGAACTCATAAAACTGAAAATCTTAAAAATTACACTCTATCTTCAACAAGGGTGAGGCATCCTTTTATATAGAAAATAAATGATACAAGATAAGGATGAGGAGGACAGGTGGCGTGTCCTAGATGGTTGGAGTCGTTCGTCCTTATCCTCTTTAGATTGCGCCTTATCTTCAACTGTCGATGAGGGACAGCTGTATAGACAGTTGTATGGCTTTAGTCTGGATTGGCCGACAAAGCATCTCATTTTGCCGAAAGTAATTGTCTTGGATTTGTCGTTTTCTGCCGATGATGCTGGAAAGTTGATTAAATTAAATGGAGTGGAGGACAAAGAATCATTTTTCTTTTCCTTTTCCTTTCCTGTCCTTTCCTATCTTGTCTGAAATGAGACTAGTCAATGAGTCTCAAAAATCTCCAAAATTGGGATCGGTGTCTGTAGGGTCTTGAGATTCGCCTGCAAGAATTGCGAATTCATTTTCCTCTAATTCTGGATCAAAATGTTCTTCTGGACCTTGACTGCTAGTTCGGGAGTGCATACTAGCATCATCTCTGGAAATAGACTGCATAAATTGTTCTTTCATAAAGTCCATACTTTTAACAATTAATTCATGTTCTGATAATCCTGGATATTTTTGTCGCAATTCAGTTTGAATTTGGACAAATGGATTTTGAATCACTGGAGTAGTTGGGAGTAATTTAGGAGCAGCCTCCCAACAGGCCTGAGTATGGGGGGCTTTAATCTTCTGTAAAATTTCCTGTTGCTGTTTAGGGGTATCAAGCTCCTTTGTCCACCATTTAGTAAAGAAAACTCTTTTTAAACGGTGAATTTTATTCTGGAAATCGCATTGGAAATCCTATTTCCATATCCATGGAATTCCAAAACAAATTACAAAATGGACTGTAGATTTAGATATAGAAATATCCTTGTATACTGGAAGATGACTGTAAGCAACCTGTCAATCATTAAATGCTTGGCGAATAGGTTCTGGAAAAGCATCAATTTGAATGCCAAACTTATCCCATTAAACGAGAAACCAGTTTGGGAGATCGTTTTTAAGAACTTCTGGAAGAACACGAAGGAACCAGGAATGGCTTCGTGGGGGATTCTGGTAATAAAATGCTTGAGTAAAAGCATCAATGTAATCCTAGTAGCTGTTGAGATTCCTTATTACGAATCTCAAGAGTTCTGGTAACATGGGGATGCATACCCCAAGCCTGCATAGGCATGATTTTCTGGATAGTAGCTTTGCTATAATTAATGAGACTAGCAGTACGGTTAGGATCATCCATAGTGTGTTTGAACTCAACCGATGTTGTCTTCACAAGTATCTGTTCAAAAATATATCTGTATTGATCAAAATGTGGTGGAGAGTGCTGAGTAGTAAGATACTGCCGTTTGATCTCCCATAGATCATTCATCCATTGGGTATCTTCTGTATTAATGTAGAGGACAGTTTCCTTAACAATGGAATTCTGTAAATAAGGTTCTAAAGGTGTAAGGAGGACATCTTTAGCCGTTTGGCTAGAAGATTCTCCTTTTTTACTAGAATGGGCATAAAGCCTTGGAAATTCTGTATGATAGGGGTTAGAACCCCTTCCTCGACCCCTTTTGCCTGGGTCGCGACCTCTACTGGACATTGTTTGGACCTTGCAAATATTCACGGGTTAGAAAATTGGGAAGAGAATTATGTTCACCTTTGATATATTCAATATCAAAATCAAAGGCTGAAAGTAATCCTTGCCATGCTGCAAAAAAAAAATTTTGAGCAAGATTTTGGACATCTTTTTTAAAAATTTGTTTTGCTGCAGAACAATCAACTCTTATTAGAAAATGTTGATTTAACAAACCATCCTGGAATTTTGAAACACATTTAACAATGGCTGAACATTCCTGTTTAATTGTCGGATAATTCAAAGTTGCTTGTTTCCATGTTCCTGAAGTAAAACGTAAGAGTTCTTCTTTTTTACTGTTGGGATTAAATTGCTTGAGGATACCACCATAACCGAGGTTAGAGGCATCTGTTTCAACAATTTTCTTCCATTCTGGATGTGGTAAAGAAAGACAAGGAAGAGTTTTGACTTTAGCCTTAATTTTCTGAATAGCTTCTGTATGTTTTGGACCCCAAGATGGAGGGTTTTTACGAAGTCTGGTATATAAAATAGCAGCATCTATGGCTAAATTGGGGTAGTAATCATGAACATAATTTAAACTAACAAGAAATCTCTGTAATTGAGTTTTGTTTTTAATTTCATCAAGAAATTTATTATAGTGCCATTTTGAATATTATGGCCTAAAAATCTGACTGTAGTTTGAAAAAGTTTCATTTTTGGTGCAGAAATCACCAAACCATTTCTGATAATAACATGCTTAAAAATATTAAGATGTTTAATATGCTGGTCAATAGATGATGAAAAAATAAGAACATCATCAATATAACAAATAGCAAATTATGTATAAGGATTAAAAATGTCATTCATAATATGCTGGAATTCGGATGGAGCATTTTTCAATCCAAATGGCATTACATTCCATTCAAAATGTCCAAAAGGTACTGTAAAAGCAGTTTTATACCTGTCCTTCTCAGCAATTTGAACCTGCCAATATCCTGATTTCATATCAAATTTGGAAAAAATGATAACATCCTGTAAGCGATCTAAAAGATCTTTTTTATTTGGAACGGGATACCTAATCCACTGTAAGGCATCATTAAGAGGCTTGTAATTAATTACCAATCTGGGCGCACCTCTTTCTATTTCTGCATTTTTGTTGACATAAAATGCTGTACAACTCCATGGGGAGTAACTAGTTCGAATAAGCTTTTTCTGGAGGAGAGTATTTATTTCTGTTTTATACAATTCTAAATACTCTTTTTTCATCTGGCTTGGACGCGCTTTAGTTGGAATTTTGCGCTTATCAAATCCTGGTTCATAAGGCAGGGAAACAATGTGTTTGTTCCTTTCCCAAAAAGCATTAAGAACGTCACTACATACTTCTGTTTGAAACTCCTTTTCAAGGGATTTAATTTTATTAGGGATAGTCCATCTATTAAGGGCTTCCTTAACATCCTGGTAGGTTACTAATTCTCTTTCTTTTGATGTAGAAGCTATTGTGTTGGCTACTGTATTAGATACTGTAGTGGATATTGTATTGGCTACTTCTTCTTCTGTAGGTGCAGTACTCATCTGGTTGTATTGGAACTTGCGCATTTCAAGGTATGTTAAATGAAAAAAAAAATGGAGTTTTAACAGGTTGAGTAGTTCACAAGAGTGTGAACTGAAATTAATTAATTTTTGGATTGTGAAATATAATGCTTGTTCTATTCTACGTATTTATGGCGGTAAGTAGTATGCTCTCTTTGTTTTCTTCTTATGAGTGAGCTAATTCAAGCAATGACAAAATATTGCCACTTTTTAAGAATATTTTTACTTTGGGATTTGATTATCAAAAGTTAAAAATCAAAAAGAAGCAAAGAATGTAAAATAATTAATTGGGGAAATTAAAAAAAGAGAACTTTAGGATTTGATATTTGTAACAAAATAAATCTTGAGTTTTTAATTTTATTAATTTAAATTATAATATTTTGATTTGTTTTTAATTTAAACTATTCACCTATTTTCATTAAGTAAAATTGTTGGAAATATGATATTTTAGATGTTTGGGGATAGGTTTTTTTAACCTAAAAATTAAAAAGTCACTACAAGTTATCACATATTTTTTTTTTTACTTTTAATTAAACTAGTCAATTCTCAAACCTAGCTGACATGTTCAAGGGAGTGAAATCAGGGCCAGCCCTGGGGTGAGGCGACTAAGGCGGTCGTCTCGGGCCCCTAATTTTGAACAAAATTTAGGGCTCCCAATTAGGAAAGTGTGTCATGTCATGTTATTTTATAATTATTTTAATATTAGCTCAATTTATTAATTTTTATGTTGTCGTGTGATGTTATTTTGATTCGTGTTCGATTGATGTTTAATGTGAAAACTTTCACTTTAGTTAAAAATAACTTAGCAAGTGTATTGAGAGATTAAAATTTTTCTCATAAGTTGACTTTTATAAAATTTATTTCAACTAAATGAAATTATTCATAGAATGTTTGATTTTAATTCAATTGCATTTTTCTAATTAAAAAAATTGTACCTTATTACTATATATTTTTTATTAGATTGACTCTAAAATAGGTAACAAAAAAATATATATCTTAAATGAAAAAAAGATATTAGCCTTAATTATTATTTTACATACTTTTTTATTCAGTTAGATAGAGTTAAATAAAAGATTAAAAAAATGCCACGGCATCTCTTAGTGAACATTCAAATATATAACTAATAATTCATGTTATTGAGTTGTGTCATACTTGGATTTATGTTGAAAATAGTCAACCTTAACTTGCTAATTTTATATATTGCTTGAGTTGTGTCAAAAATTCTCATCCCTACCCCCAATTAATTTTTGTTCTTATAGCATCGGTAAGCTAAAAAATAAAGATTCGATTTAATTAATTGAAGTTCAACTATTATATATATATATATATATTTTTTTTTATCTAAATTTTGTTAGATTGTAATGCAATAGAAATAAATTTTTATCTTTTTTGTTTTATCCAAACAATTTATTTATTTTGGATAATGACACATGAAGGGCCCAATTAAAAAAATTCGCCTGAGGCCCCTAATAAATCAGGGCCGGCCTGAGTGAAATCAAAGTGAAAGGAAGTGAAAAATGTATGACCATGTCCAAATAATACCAAATCTTATAATAAAATAAATAAATAAAGAAAAGAATAAAGTCCAAATAATACCAAATAATAATAATAATAAACACTAAACAAGGTCGGATATCGTCTCCGCTGATTTTTAACATGTCAACAAGAGGCCCAAGGGAAGTTATACCATTGTTTTAACAATAAGCAATGACAGTGTTGATTATTTACGGAGAGAACATCAAAGTAAAATAAAATTTAAGGGAAAAAAACTTATAAAGAGCAATTTAGTATGCACACTGGAAAATGATTTATTAAACTGGACACTGACGGATAATAGAAAAATGTTTCAGACCGCTACTAAGGGTGACTCCCAGGACTCCCAGTGGGGTGTGATTGACCAGAATTTTTTTTGTGCTGAAGATAAGTCAAAACATTGTATTCCCATACAAGCTATGTTACACAAATCAAGCATCACAACAGCACTCATAATTCAATGTTTCTTATTAATTTCATCTATGACAGCAGACAAACCGCGTATTTGACAACAACAGGAAGCCAACAATTTGCCGCTATGTCTGGTTGCACCTCTTTATCTGTGAATACAAAGATAATCATGCTGAGATATTAAAAAAATTAAAAATTAAAAAGCAGCTCAAATGTGCTTCATTTCGTCAGATTGCAGAAAATTATCAACTGCAAAAGTAAAACAATATTTCTACCAAGTCTAATTTTCTACTTTCACTGATTTATCACTGAGCAACTTTCAGGAGTTTCTATTTACACATCATCATTCATCTAAGTACACACCATTTCCTAAATCCACATCACACCAGGGTGATAAAAGGTGGGTGGTGACAGGAGAATGTGGGAGGAGAATAGTTTTTTTTTTTTTTTTTTTTCCCTTCTAAACAAGTGAAACTAACTTTTTTAAGGTTACAAGAATGTAGTAAATTTTGATAACTGTTTTCAAGTTTTTATAAACAAAAATTGACAACAAACGAGTTCTTGTTTACAATTTTCTCTTCTTTTTTTTTTTTTTTTTTGTAAATATAAATTATAAATATACATGTTACCAAACAGGTGCTTAATAATTTGATTTTTCTTGAAACAATTGGAGGGAATCCATGTTGTATAATCTATCCATTCATATTAAGGATTTTGCTTTTATTATTATTTTTTTAGAAAGCAACTCTAATTAAATTTTTTCTCATCATTTTCTTGCGTTGCCTTCAAATTATAACAATGATTTTCAGTTTCAATTACAATGACCTGACCACACTGAAGGGAAAAGTAAATAAATACTGTAATTTGTAGAAAGTGACAAATACCATACATGAGAATGAAGGGCGAGTGAACTGCATACTGAGTTGAATAAGAGCTTTTGGACATCAAATTTCATACCGCGACAGCTTCGGGCCTTTTGCTGGTTTTTATTCCTTTTATAGCTGTAACACATTCATTCAGCGCATAAAAAAGTATAAATACATTTATGTCATAAAGAATTAAATTTATCTTTTTGTAGGACTTATCATAGAAGTTGTCATAAAGAATTAAATTTAAATCAACCTTGGATGCTGGGTAGTCTTGTAGTGTTTGTTCTGTATTTTGAGTTGCTCTGTTCTTATCTAGGTGTTAGTCTAGGTTCGTGTGGTATGGTGCATGACCCCTAAGATTGTAAGTTGCTATGTTGTTTATTAATGCAATATAATCCTTTTCCAAAAAAAATATATATATATATTCCCCAACTTTGCTATACTTAATTTTTGATCCTTATTTAAGTCATTTTACTCATAAGTGAACAACACAAAATATTCACAAATTCAAAAAATTAATGCTGTGTTTGGTTGGGGGATTTGAGGAGGGATTTGGAAAGGGAAAGGAAAAAAGTGTATGAAACTATGTGAAATGTAGGTATATTTTTTTCACATTTCACCTACCTTTTCCATTTCCCTTTCCAAATCTCACCTTAAATCCCTCAACCAAACACAGCATAAATAAAAACTGAAAAGAAAAGAGAGGAATCATAATAAACTGCACCAAACAAAATCACCAACCAATTTGATTTCAAATCATGCATGCAAGTACAAGAAATATGCTGCCAAGAATATGCATGTAAATACAAATTTCAATACGATAAACTTGTTGTAGGCATTTCGATCCAAAGAACATAGAAGAAAACTATGTCGTGTGACTTCATGGTTTGAGTCCTCTTTAATTATAGAGACTGGCAGCCTGAGGTTTGTGGCAATCAAGTCTTCAGTTTATTTCTTGAGTCCCGGTAGAGAGCCCGAAAAGGGCAAAGCTCGAATGGCTCGAAATTGAGAAGGAAGGAGGAAGAAGAAGAAGAAGAGGAGGAGGAAGAAGGAGGAGGAGAAGAGGAACTGGAGGGGGCATTAAAATCGGGCGGAGGCAGAGACGGCAGAGGCGGCGGAGGCAGGCAGAGGCAGAGCGGAGGCGGCGATGCGACGATTGGCCGACGAGCGACGATCTGCGACGATCGGCCGACGAGCTGCGACGCCGACGACGACCGGCGTTCTCTCTCTCGCCTCTGTGTTCTCTCTCTCTCTCCTTTGTGTTCAACTCAACGAAGAAGAAGAAAGAGAAGGAAGGAAAGGAAGAAAAGGAAAAAAAAAAAAATCGAAGCCCAAAACGACGTCGTTTTGGGCTTCGAGCCGGATTCGAGCCCCAGGTTTTGGGCCCTCAACCATTTTTCTTATTTCTTTCTCCTTCTTCTTCTTCTTCTTATTATTTTTTTTGGGGGGGGGGGGCGTAAATTACATTTATCTTTTTTGACTAATGTAAATAATGGTAGAGAATGAAATAAACTAAGGTATTTTACATTTAAGTAGAAAAGAAATAACATCTTTTCATCTATACATCTATACGAATCACAAATTAGTGAGAAATTAGAAATTAAGTCGTATGTAGATTAAAAAATAGAGTGTAATTATGTCACGAGTTTGGAGTCACTGTATTTTTTTAAAACCTTAAGAGAAATTAGTGTAATTTACATTCTTTTCTTTTTTTTTTTTTTTTTTTTTGGTTCTCCCTCCCTTCACTTTATTGACTAAAAAACCATTAGCTCATTTGACAAACTCATTTTCCTAAAGAAATTCCCTTCAATCATTGTAAAAAGTCATTGGAAATGTCAAAAAGTTAGAAATAAATCAAACAAACCCTTCTTTTTTTGGGTTGGGTTTCTCTCCTATCCAAAAGAGTGTTATTTGTGTCTCATGGGGCACCACTAGTCCCATTTTGATTATTTGAATATTTCATTTTGGATAAATTATAAATACATCTCCTGAAGTTTGATTAAAATACAAATCACCCCCTGTAGTTCTAGAAATTACATTCCAGCCCTTGAGGTTTCTAATTTTATAACAAATCGCCCATTTTATTAATAAATCATTATATCAATTAATAGTTTTTAATGATATTATAAATATATTTCAATTAATAATTTAGATAATTTTATTACTGTATTAGAGAGTAATTATGAATTTCTTTTTTTTAGTTAATTCTGTTAAATAAAAAATTTTAACAAGGGTATTTGTCAATCTCTCTATGGGATTACGTGGATAGTAATGATTTATTGGCAGATTGTTTTAGAACAGAATTTTGGTTGTCAATTTTTGAAGGCTATGACATGATTGGGACATCAGAAGGTGATAAAGCTTATAGAGATGTCTCAAAGGGTGGGTAGTCTTGATGGAGGAGAAGCTAGCATTAGATGGCTTTTTTGAATTCTAGCCGGGTTGGGATTGGATTCTGCCATAAAGAAATTATAGATTCCAAGCGTCTCTTTTCCCTTGGAAAGTATGGAGAGCTAAAGCTCCTGTGTTGGCATTTTTCGGCCATGGGCTGTTTTTTTTTTTTTTTTTTTTTTTCTTTTGGGTACAAATGGGCTACTCATTTTATTTAATCCTGTACTCTCTTTCATTTGGCATTATGTCACGTCTTAGGTATCGACGTGTATAAGCCCATAAAGGCCATGAATCATTATGAACAACCCAAGCCCATCACCTGGAGTCCAATACATAACTCAGCTGGTGAGGTCCAGAACAGCTGGAATCCAACATGGCATAAAGAGCCAATGACATTCAGACACATGGCAGGTGAAGAACGAGCTACATCAGCAGGCAAAGATCTGTAAAGTTATTGCCACTGCACATCACCATTAATGTAGCCCATCACAGCATTTATTACGACAACACCTCTCCGTCGGAACAGGACTCCCTTACCCTGAATAAGGTAAGTTACAGCATAGACTTTCGGCGAGGAGGGCAGGTCGGAAGGGACAGCGAAATGATTACCAAAGGATATATGTAAGCGTTGAAGACAAGAAGAAGCTTAAGCTTTCTATCTCTAATCTCTCTCAACACCCTACTCTTCCTTCAAACTTGCTCGTCGGAGGGTTCACTGGGGGACTACCCCGTTCCTCGTTGGACTTGTTTGCAGGTTATTCGGTGGGCTTGATCATTTGGACGTGGGCATTGAGGAGCTTGGACCTGTCCGACCCATTCACTGGAACAAACTGTATCATTAGGTATTGTACCTATCTAATTGAATCTATACAAAATAGTGGCTTTTCATCGTTATTGCTAACTACGATCGGCTATCTTCTACCTGTCTTTATGATTTCATTTCAGTTTTCCTCAACCATTTCAGTGGTGTCATCATATGTGAGGTTATTTGTTGACATATTGCTCACACTTCATTTTTTTTTTTGAGCTCCTTCATTTAGCAATGTCCTTTATGATTACAACTAGATAGATATGTTGATGAGTTGTTGCCATTATTTCTTGCTTTTGTGTTCCTCACAAGTATGAGGATAAACTTCTCCTTTTCTCTTTCTTTTCTTTTCTTTTTTAATTTTCCCTTTTTCCTTTAATAAAATTTTATCCAATTCTGCTTATTTTGAGTTCTAACCTTTGAAATACCTTGGGATGAGTAGGTGAGTATTGCCGACATAGACTATGATGAGGTATATGATGCCACTGGTGAAGTCCCATGCAGGGGGTTGTCTGGAGAATCATTGAAAAAATTACCATGCCATATTATCTTGGATGAAGTGGCAGCAGCACAAAGCATATGCTGCACAATATGTTTGCAGGTCCTAATTTGCTTGCAACTGATTTTGGTTTATTATCTGTCATATATGGATTTACAAAATGTATATCATTTTATTTTGAAATTAACAGTCTTGTGTTATTGCCTTTTGGCAGGATATTGAAGGTGGGGAGATTGCAAGGAGCTTGCCCCGATGCCAGCACACATTCCACTTGAGTTGTGTGGACAAGTGGCTCATCCGACATGGCTCATGCCCTGTATGCAGACAAGACGTGTAAATTGCGTGTAAGCTATAGTTGTACAGAAAGGGAAGAGAGAAAAAAAACAAAAACAAAAACAAAAATAAAAAAAATAAAGACCGTTCAGATTAAGACCATTTGCCCTTGTATATATAATTTATATGTATTTTGTTGTAGCATTTAGTGTTTCCAAAGCAAATTATCATGGTGGAGATCTATGCCTTGGAAGGCTATCATCAATAAGAACAAATTTATCAACCAACAGGGCATGACAGCTTCTGAGCACCATCTGTGTGAGGCAATTGGGGAACTTTGTTGTATCATAATGTATTATAAAATAATCTTTTGAAATATATGTTTTCTTGCAGTCCAATATGTAGCTTATGATTTGAATAATGGGAATGGATGCTTATATTTAGTTTTGGCTTGTTTTAAGTAGTTTTTCCATTATGTTTGGAGTCCTGGGTTGGAACTTGTGCATTTCAAGGAATGTTAAATGAAAAAAATAAAAATAAAAAATGAAGTTTTTAGCAGGTTGAGTAGTTCACAAGAGTGTGAACTGGAATTAATTAATTTTTGTATTGTGAAATATAAATGCTTGTTCTATTCTACGTATTTATGGCAGTAAGTAGTATGCTCTCTTTGTTTTCTTCTTATGAGTGAGCTAATTCAAGCAATGACAAAACATTTCTACTTTTTAAGAATATTTTTACTTACGCTGTGTTTGGTTGGGGGATTTGATGAGGGATTTGGAAAGGGAAAATGAAAAGTTAGGTGAAATATGATTAAAATATATTTACATTTCACCTAGTTTCACACACCTTTTTCCTTTCCATTTCCAAATTCCTCTCTAAATCCCCTAACCAAACACACCATTAGGGATTTGATTATCAAAAGTTGAAAATAAAAAAGAAGCAATGAACGTAAAATAATTAATTGGGGAAATTAAAAAAAAGAGAACTCCAGTATTTAAAACTTGTAACAAAATAAATCCGGAGTTTTTAATTTTATTAATTTAAATCATAATATTTTGATTTGTTTTTAATTTAAACTATTCACCTATTTTCATTAAGTAAAACTGTTGAGAATATGATATTTTTAGATGTTTGGGGACAGGTTTCTTAGCTTGAAAATTAAAAAGTCACTTCAAATTATCACATAACTCTTTTTATTTTTTTGCAAATTAAAAAGTCACTTCAAATTATCACATAACTCTTTTTATTTTTTTGCAAATCAAATTAAAATAGTCAATTCTCAAACCCATCAGAGGAGTGAAATCAAAGTGAAAGGAATTGAAAAATGTATGACCATGTCCAAATAATACCAAATCTCAATAAATAAAGAAAAGAATAAAGTCCAAATAATACCAAATCTTAATAATAATAATAATAATAAACACTAAACAAGGGTCGGATATCATCTCTGCTGATTTTTAACATGTCAACAAGAGGCTCGAGGGAAGTTATCCCGATACCATTGTTTTAACAATAAGCAATGACAATGTTGATTATTTACGGAGAGAACATCAAAGTAAAATAAAATTTAAGGGAAAAGAACTTATAAAGAGCAATTTAGTATGCACACTGGAAAATGATTTATTAAACCGGACGCTGATGGATAATAATATTGTTACAGGGCTTACTGCTGAAGATAAGTCGAAACATTGTATTCCTATACAAGCTATGTTTACATAAATCAAGCATCACAACAGCACTCCGAATTCAATGTTTCTTATTAATTTCATCTATGACAGCAGACAAACAGCGTATCTGACAACAACAGGAAGCCAACAATTTGCTGCTATGTCTGGTTGCACCTCTTTATCTGTGAATACAAAGATAATCATGCTGAGATATTAAAAAAAAAAAAAAAAAAAAAAAAAAAAAAAAGAAAAAAAAAAGGCAGTAGCTCAAATGTGCTTCATTTCATCAGATTGCAGAAAATCATCAACTGCTAAAGTAAAACAATATTTCTGCCGAGTCTAATTTTCTACTTTCACTGATTTATCGCGGAGAAACTTTCAGGAGTTTCTATTTACACATCATCATTCATCCAAGTACACACCATTTCCCAAATCCACATCACACCAGGGTGATGAGCGGTGGGTGGTGACAGGAGAATGTGGGAGGAGAATAGTTTTTTTTTTTTTTTTTCCTCCTTCTAAACAAGTGAAACTAACTTTTTTGTGGTTACAATAATGTAGAGAATTTTGAAAACTGTTTTCAAGTTTTTATAAACAAAAATTGACAACAAACGAGTTTTTGTTTACAATTTTCAATTTTTTTTTTCCTTGTAATTTATAAATGTTCATGTTACCAAACAGGTGCTTAATAATTTGATTTTTCTTGAAGCAATTGGAGGGAATCCATGCTGTATAATCTATCCATTCATATCAAGGATTTTGCTTTTATTATTATTTTTTTAGAGAGCAACTCTAATTAAATTTTTCCTCATCATTTTCTTGTGTTGCCTTCAAATTTTGACAATGATTTTCGGTTTCAATTACAAAGACCTGACCCTGAAGGGAAAAATAATTAAATACTGTAATTTGTAGAAAGTGAGAAATACCATACATGAGAATGACGGGCAAATGAACTGCATATTGAGTTGAATAAGAGCTTTTGGACTTCAAATTTCATACTGCGACAGTTTCGGGTCTTTTGCTGGTTTTTATTCCTTTTATAGCTGTAACACATTCATTCAGTGCATAAAAAAGTTAAAATACATTTATGTCATAAAGAATAATTTATCTTTTGTAGGACTTATCATAGAATTTGTGTGAGTCCATGCCTTCAGCATAATCTTTAGCTCCAAAGACAGCAGAACCAGCAACCAAAGCATTGGCTCCAGCCTCAATCACCTGCCAAAGTGCCAACATCATAAGTATTCAAAATGGCTATATAGGTCACATCATCAATTTGTCACTTGTACAGATAAATAATGAAAGAGATTTTGGAAATTTTTTTTACACATTATCATAAGACGATTTGTTCTATTCCAATAAGCCATGATGAGATTTATTTTATTTTATTTTATCATAGTGTGGTTTAAATTCTCGAGTCTCAGTGCACATCTTTTCTCAATGCACATAACTATAAATTCAAATATTTTGCTTTTGCTCAGTACACACTTATTTATCTAGAAAATACCATTATCTTCAATCTCAGAAATCCTAACCCTAACCTTAACTACCTCCGGTCAGTCAGCACTGTCACCATCGACCTCGTCCCCCGACAACCCTAACCACTCCCCCACCCTTGCCTGCCACTATCACCCCCTCAACCACCTTTCCCCGAAAATCCTAGCCCCTTCCCACTGTCCACGACCACCCTAGCCCCACTTTCCCCCAACTACTCTAGTCTCTTCCCTACCATCCACGACCACCCCAGCCCCTTCTCCACTATGCTGGCACAGAGCACGCTCGCGCACGCGAGAGAGAGAGAGAGAGAGAGAGAGAGAGAGGCTAGATCGTGCGAGAGAGTGATCTACGAGGGGGGTTTCGTGGGGGAGGGGGTTTACGGTGGTGGCAGTGCTGGTGGTTGGTGGTGTAGTAAGAAATTGTATTTTAGGGTTTTGTCTAAAAGGGTAATTTGAGTAAGGGGTAAAATCATAATTAAAAAATGCACTAAGTGCATCAACTGAGCATTTTTGGAGTGTGGAAATAGAAGCTGCCACATACTATTGGAGCGTCAAGAATTCAAGAACAGCACTGAGGTGGACAAGAAGTTAATACTTGCTCGACTTGCTCATAGACATTCTTAGGCAACGCAAAAAAATCCATCCAGAAGATAACACCACTTAGGGCCTGATCTCCGCATTAGAAAAAGGACAATATGATTTTGAATGACAGACCTTATATGCATTTTTGGGACCAACTCCACCATCTACTTCAATCCATGGGTTCACCCCCTGCAAAACAAGAACAAAAAAAAAATGTTATTGTTTCCTTTCCTGGTAAAGTACTGCACTTGGAAAGGAGAATGCAATACCTTCTCTGCACACATTCTTCTTAAATCTGAGATTTTCTTAACTTGGCTCTCAATAAAGCTCTGCCCACCAAATCCAGGGTTCACCGACATAATCAAGACCAGATCAACCACTGTTAACAGGCAAAGAAAATCATTTCAACAATTCCATTCCATGTAACCATATTAACCTAAATGATAACATGAAGACTTTTCTAACACTAATATCTTCTCCACAGAGCTTTTAATAGGAAAATGTATGGCAGTTTGGCCAATATCAAATTTAGTATGCACAAAAGGTAAGTAATCTTGCTAAATTAATTTACTAATATGTTGTCTCCCAGTTTATATAAGAATTAAGTTCTTGTCTTGATGACCAAAGTTGCCATGATCACTTTTTCATTTTGTTTTTGGTCAAGTGTATCCGAAAAGGAAAAAACTATCAAGTGAAAAGGATACTCAGCAGAGAAAATCCTTCTCATAGAGTAGTCCTTCAAAAACTTCACTACAAGGACTACCATCATAAAGAAACAGATCTTACCATCAAGGACATATTCTATTGTAGTTAGTGGTGTGGCAGGATTTAGGACAACTCCAGCTTTGGCTCCCAAACTTTTAATCTGAGTTATAGAAAAATAGAGTTGTCAAAAGAGATAACTAGTGCAATGAAATAGAAAAAAACAAACTTCAAATAGGATTAAATGTAAAACAAATATATCAACACACGAACAGAAAAGGAGCCTCTATTTTTTTTTCTTTTTCCTGTTTTTTATTTTTTATTTTTTAACTTTTAGGATTACATTAAGTTAAACCTAATCTGATGAATGTTAATCAGATTAATCTATACTAAAACAGGATATGCATTCTCAAGTTCAGAGAAACCATACTTGATTAACTGTACGATGTAAATGGATGGTGGAAGATTGCTCACAATGGACGCTAACTATGTCTGCTCCTGCCTTCACAAAATCAGGCACTCTCTGGTCGGGTTCAACAATCATCTGCAATGCGTTTGTTCACATTAGCAATGCTATTCCCAATCAAAGAAGACTTGACAACAAATTACCTAAAAATTGAAGAATTACCAAATGTACATCCAATGGAAGGTCTGTTACGGGGCGCAATGCATCAACCACAAGAGGTCCAATTGT
This sequence comes from Camellia lanceoleosa, assembly GCA_025200525.1. Lineage (NCBI taxonomy): Eukaryota > Viridiplantae > Streptophyta > Magnoliopsida > Ericales > Theaceae > Camellia > Camellia lanceoleosa. The sequence goes on from CM045772.1 coordinate 30,659,230, forward strand.
TATATTTGGAACAAAACAACCATCCATTACATCAACATGAATCCAGTCACAACCTGCCAGCTCCACTGCTTTTACCTATTTACATATATATATATATATGAGAGTCAAATTCTAGCACCCATGGAGAATCAACCTACATCTCAAATTATTAATGCTTGAGGAAATATAAATAAAGAAATTAAAAGATGATCTCAAAAAGATGATTGAACAAAATCAAATGACAAGAAAATATAGAGAGAAAGGTATCACAAGTAGAATTACTATCGTTCGGCATTGAACTTGCTAAGGAGTTTAACAAATTCCAAATGCCAATAGAAAAAGTAAAACACAGTAGAATACAACAAAATCAACATGTTGTTTTAAAAATGAGGATCACATTCCTGGCCTTAAGCCTTGAGTTAGCACTTATTGTGAATTGTATTGTATTTGTATTTGTATTTTATATTTTCAATTAAGGGTAATTTAGTCTTCTAGGTTATTAGGGTTTATTCTATAAGATTATATATACTTTGTACTTAGCTTGGTTTTAAGTAATTTTGAATAAACAGAATTCTTTTTCTCAGTTTACATGGTATCAGAGCCATACAAACGGCTTACCTAGCTCTGTTGCACATCGTCTTTGCTGGTGCCCTCTCTCGCTCATCTCGTAATGGGCTATCTCTTTGTCGCAGACCATTGTTCGTGGTTCACTCTCAATCATTCGACTGGCTGGGGCTTCATCTCTCATCGTCTCTCTCGATTGCTCCTTCGCTGCTTTACTTCACAGCAATCATAGGAAGACTTCGCAATCCATGGTTCACGATTTCTCTCCCATTCGCAGTCGTTCTCTTGTGTTTGATGTGTCTTTCGCTGACTTGGACAACCAGTTCGTGGCTTCCTCTCTCTCTCGACTTCGACAACTAGTTTGTGACTCTCCTTTGCATCTTCAACAACCTTTCGCCCTACTTTGTTCGTGGGTCTTTTTTAGGTTCAGTGGCTTCTCTCTTAGCCTTCACAAAGATTCTCTGTTCGCAGACGCTTTGTATCCCTCGTGCGTAATACTCGATTAGTGACACTCTGTGGTTTAATTATAGCAATATGGCTGATGATAAATTACAAGCTATCACTACTAAGTTGGATGGTAACAATTACTCTTATTGGTCTCATGTCATGAAGAATTTTATAATGGGTAAAGGCATGTGGAACTATGTTATTGGTGTAACAATTAGACCTAAGGAATCCCAAGAAACTGAGGCTGATGTTGCTAAATGGGATAAAGAAAATGCACAAATTCTTACTTGGTTTCATAATTCAGTTCAAACTACCATTGGTATGAATTTTTCCAAGTATTCTACTTCTAAACAAGTTTGGGATTATTTGAAAACGATGTACCTTGAGTCTAACTTTGCAAAACAGTATGAACTTGAGATGTCTATTCGCAGTGCTAGTCAGAAAGATAAGTCCATTCAAGAATTCTACAATGAGATGACAACTTATTGGGATCAGCTTGCTTTAATGGAACCATCAGATTTGCAGTTACTTGATAGTTATATCAAGTATCGGGAGAAGCAACGTCTTGTTCGGGCTTCTTATGGCCCTTCGTGATCAATTTGAGCCACTTCGGGGAGCTATTCTTCATCGGTCCCCCTTGCCTTCTGTTGATGGCGCTATCCGTGAGCTTATTGCAGAAGAAACTCGGGTTCAAGGTGGCTCATGGTGCTCTGCCTCTCAGTCAGTTTTTGCCACTCCTCCACTCTTGCCTACCCCACCATCTCATTTATTTCAAGTTACTGGTAAGCCCAAGCCTCGGGTTTGCATGGATGAGTGCAGTTTCCGTCATCAGAAAGGTCATTGGAAACATGCTTGTCCTAAACTTTTGCGTTCAAGGGTCGCTCGTCTGTCCACCATTTTCTAAGCCAACATCTTCAGATCTCGCTCATCCGCCGCCTTTCTCTCGCACCCGTTCGAGAATGATCCGTCTTCCAATTTACAGTCTATGTTTGAGCAGTTCAAGTCTTTCATGGTGGCCAATCCAAATTTTCCATCCCAAGCCTCCGCTATGACTACCACTCAGTTAGGTTTGTTTGGTTCATCCTCTTCAGGTAATATCCACACTTCGTGGATTTTTGATTCTGGTTGTTCACATCATATGACCCCTATTGCATCTTTCCTTAGTAATTGTGTCTCCCCTTCTTCTTCTATTACTATTGCTACCGCTAATGGTTCTTCTATGCCTGTTCACTCTATTGGTTCTATTTCCTCTTCCCATTTGTCTCTTTCTCCTGTATTTTATGTACCTAACCTCTCACTCAGTCTTATTTCTATTAGTCAATTATCTGATTCTGGTTTTGATGTTGTTTTCTCTTCTTCTCATTGTGTTGTGCAGGATCGGGTATCCAAGAGGCAGATTGGGATCGGGCGTAGAGTTGCAGAACTATGTATCTTGGAGCTTGCATGTTCCTCTAAAAGTGTCTTCTAGTGCATTGTCTTCTTTTTGTTTAAACAATAAGTCTTCTTTATTTTATATTTGGCATTCTAGGTTAGGTCATCTGTCGAGTGACCGTTTGAGGATGTTAGTCCGGTCTGGACATTTAGGCAATTTTCCAATTGATGATATTTCTGAGTGTCGTGGTTGTAAAATGGCTAAAATGTCTGCTCTTCCTTTTAATAAAAGTAGTTCTATTTCTTCTTCTCCTTTTCAATTGGTTCATACTGATGTTTGGGGCCCTTCCCCTATAGTTACCAAGGGTGGTTCGCAATATTATGTGTCCTTTGTAGATGATTACAGTCGGTTTACCTGGGTGTATTTGATGACTCGAAAATCTGATTTTTACAAAATATATTCTAATTTTCACTCCATGATTCACACTCAGTTTTCTACCACCATTAAAGTTCTCCGTTCTGATTTGGGGGGTGAGTATTACTTGTCCGAGTTTGAGGAGTTTTTAACTACTCATGGCACTATTCATCAGTCTTCATGTTCTGACACTCCTGCTCAGAATGGTCGAGCTGAGCGCAAACATCGCCATCTCCTTGATACAGCTCGTTCTTTGTTGCTCTCGTCTTTTGTCCCTTCTGTCTTTTGGGGAGAAGCTGTGCTCACTGCTGCATATCTTCTCAATCGAATGCCTACTCCTCTTCTTTTCCTACCATCCTCAGATGAGCGTCTTTTGGTGTTACTCCCAATTATTCTCTTTGCATATTTTTGGTTCTGCATGCTTTGTGCTCCTTCCTAAACGCACGCTCTAAGCTTAGTTCTCGTTGTGTCCTATGTCTCTTTTTAGGGTGTGGCAATAAACAGAAAGGTTATCGATCCTATGATCCTGCCACCAAAAAGCTATATGTGTCTAGGCATGTCACCTTTTTAGAAAAACTACCCTACTACACTATACCTTCCACCCCTGTTCCTTTTACCAAGGATGAATTGGTTCATGTTGACCCATTTCCTCAAGACGTTTCTCCCGATGAGTTTGTTTCTAATCTTGAGGTCTCTACCTTGCCTCTTACTAGCACTTCTGATATCTCGCCAGCTCCTCTCAGCCTCGCTTCCTCGCCTCCTCTTATTGTTTATCACAAGAAACACTTCCGAGCTCGCCTGTCTCTAGCTCTCTTGTCCTCCAACTGCTCTTTGGATCCCGCTCCTCTGCACATCGCTTTCCAACGCGAGACCGCTGCCCTCCGAATCGGTATGGTTTTGGTAATACATGTTTTTCTTTCCTATCAGTCTTTTTCTTTCTTGTCTTCATACTTATTTTGAGCCTGTGTCCTACAAGGAAGCTTGTCATGATCCTAATTGGATTCTCGCCATGAATGACGAGTTAATCGCTGGCTAACACTCAAACTTGGGATTTGGTTCCATTTCGTTGGTAAGAATGTTGTAGGTCAGAAATGGGTATATAAGGTCAAAACTTTTTCTGATGGTTCTTTGGAACGGTACAAAGCTCGTTTGGTTGCCCAGGGTTTTTCTCAAGAGTATGGGATTGATTACGATGAGACTTTTGCCCCCGTTGCCAAGATGACTACTGTTCGCACTCTTATTTCTGTTGCTGCTGCCCATCAATGGCCTTTGTTTCAACTTGATGTCAAACACGCCTTTCTGAATGGACATCTTGCTGAAGAAGTGTATATGCGTCCTCCACCGGGTCTTTCTCACCCTCCTGGTGTTGTTTGTCGCTCGCCGTGCTCTTTATGGTCTTAAGCAGTCTCGTGCTTGGTATGAGCGATTTCACTCTGTTGCACTTCACTTTGGATTTCGCCTAGTCATCATGATTGTGCTTTATTTGTTCTACGACTTCTATTGGCCTTGTTCTCCTTCTCTTGTATGTGGATGATATGATCATCAACGCTCGATTCTAGTACTATTGAGGAGGTTAAGCATAAGTTGTTTCAGGAGTTCGAGATGGAGGATTTGGGGTCCCTTCGATATTTTCTTGGTATTGAGGTTGCTACTTCTCCTACTGGGTATCTTCTCTCTCAGACTAAATATGTCCATGATATTCTTTCTCGTGTCAATCTCACTGATGACAAAATTGTCGATACTCCTATTGAGTTGCATGCTAAGTTTTCTGCTTCTGATGGTGTTCCTCTTGAGGATCCCACTTTGTATCGCGAGTTGGTTGGGTGTCTTGTTTATCTCACTGTTACTCGTCCAGATATCTCATATGCTGTGCACATTCTCGCCGAGTTGTTTACGCTCGCTCCACTCATCGGGTCGCCTTACTTCGTACTTTGCGCTACATTCGTGGCACTTTGTTGCAATGTCTGCTGTTATCTGCTTCTTCGGACTTGACTCTTCGTGCCTATGCTGATGCTGATTGGGCAGGTGACGTCTCTGATCGCAAATCCACTTCTGGTCTTTGTGTTTTTCTCGGAGATTCTCTTATATCTTGGAAGAGTAAGAAACAATCTGTTGTTGCTCGTTCCACCGCTGAGGCAGAATATCGTGCCATGGCTAATGCTACTTCCGAGATCGTTTGGCTTCGGTGGCTTCTTTCTGATATGGGTGTTTCTCTTTCTGATCCGACTCCATTGTATTGTGATAATCAGAGTGCTGTCCAGATTGCCCATAATTCAGTCTTCCATGAGCGGACTAAGCACGTTGAAATAGATTGTCACTTTGTCAGGCAGCATCTTCAGGCTGGCACTATTACTCTCCCTTTTGTTCCCTCCTCTCTTCAGTTGGCCGATTTCTTTACGAAGACTCACACTGTTGCTCGTTTTCGTTTTCTTCTTGGCAAACTTTCGATGCTTTCTGCGCTCGCATCCTCAGTTTGAGAGGGGGTGTGAATTGTATTGTATTTGTATTTGTATTTTATATTTTCAATTAAGGGTAATTTAGTCTTCTAGGTTATTAGGGTTTATTCTATAAGATTATATATACTTTGTACTTAGCTTGGTTTTAAGTAATTTTGAATAAACAGAATTCTTTTTCTCAGTTTACACTTATAATATAACAGCACATATCAAATATACAAAATAGAAACCTGCTCTCCCAGCTTCGCAAAATTAGCAGAGAGAATAGATGGAGAAACAATTATGTCGCTTTTTGAGAATTTATCCACCCGAGAGGTTGCCTTCACTATAGTTCGATTCTTTCCCCTGGATTCATACAAAGAAAATAAAGAAAAACATATAAGCAATGTAGTGCAAGATCAGGCACAAATCATGAGCAGTAACTAAAACCTACATATAAGAATACTTAGTATTCAAGGAATTTAATTGTTCATAGTGATTAGATGGAATCATCTGCTTAAAGATTGGAGAGATGTAACATGAATTTCTTCTCATTTAGTAGAAAGAACTAAGGAAATTAGAAACCCATCAATGCATATGAGGTTAGATACAGAGCTAAACATTAAAATGCTATTTATACCTATTACTCTCTCCACCTTTAGATTTTTCAATTGTAAGTAAGAACTATAAAGCTTAAAACTTTGAAATTGTTGGTGAATAGAGTTTCTTTTTCTTTTTCTTTTTTTATAATAAAAATAGATATTAAGAGATTTTATTCACATGTTTTTTTTAAATATACAGAATGTGAAAAAAAAATATCTTACTATTTTGATACAACAAAATATAAGAGTATTTGTAATTGTAACAAAAAGAAAATGAAGGTGTTATTATTTTCACGTATATATATAAATAAATAAAAAAAGAAAAAAAAAATTGATGGCGTCCCTACCATGTAGTGTCTTGTTTTTTTGATACTCATGGTGTCAATGTGTTAGTAATCTGTATCCTGTTGTATTGTATCTATGTATAGCAACAACTAGTTTCGAAATGTTAACTAGTCCTATGGTAGGAACCCTCAGTAAAGCTGTTGGGATTCTTAAAAGCATCCAAGTTCCCTCTGGGAAGAGAATGAAAGTATATGTTAACTCAAAAAAGAAAAGTTAATAAGAAGCAATCAATTATGTGGAGAGTGTACGCAGAAACTACATGGAGAATAAGAGTTTTCAACCAGAAGCAAGTACATTTGTGTCACAACGAGTATGGACTTTCCATTGCATGGACACCAAAAATTGTGCAATCATATGTTTGAAGATTATATTTATATATCATGAGAAACACTGGAATAAGGGTAAATTCAAATTTTGGTACCATTTGCACCCAGATAGAGGCACTACTACTAACTATACTGAAGAGGTAGCATAAGTCAATAAATTTGCCCGAGAATTGTGGAGATTACATTGATAAATAAGTGTAATTTGATGGGTTTTAGGAATTCATTACAATGAAACTATCGAACAGCCAACTGAAGTTGGGCAAATGTTCATTGAAATTTTTTAAAAATATTGTTGTGCATCTCTTTCAACCACCAAAATAGTGGAAATATAAGGTAAATATAGGGGAGCAATATTAAAAAAATTTCCCCCTTTACTTCGTCATGCAACTAAGAATTGGCTCGTTAACCATTTTATGTTTTTGTCAAAACATGGATTTTTTGCACTTTATTCCCAAACCATTTGCACGAAGCCGGGGGGTGGGGGTGCAGGTGGGAATAGGAGTGGGGAAGTGGGGGAGTGAGGGCCCTATAGAAGAGTTTAAAGTTTGGGAGCAAGGACCCTATAGGAGTTTCCTGCTATTAAGTCCCAAATTACATGAAAGCACGGTTACTAAATTTCCTCGTTTTGAAATTAGATTTGGAGAAGAAGTCTGCCAATAATTGAAGTGCAGAGAAAGCGTGGTTGGTGACTACACTTTTTTATTAGAAACGTGGTTAGTAATCATGTTTTCACCAGAGTTTGAATATAAATAGGAACCTAAAACACATGGTTACTAAACATGCTTTCAAGAAAACATGTTTAGCAACTATATTTTCACGTAGGAAGTAAGTTCAATATACTCCTAATTGTAGGAAATCAATGTAATGATTTTATTGATTGATATCAATATCTTGTGTTTACAAGACCAACTAACACTCCTTATATAGGAGATATTACAAACATCATCATAACCCATTAAACCCATTATATACCACTTACATATTATATATTTCCACTATCTACCACTATATATTTCCACTATCTACCACTAATACTAACCTAACACACTCACATAATATACTAACTCACTCACCTACCACACTAAGGTAGAGTAGGTGTGTAGTTTTTTATTTTTACATTCAACAGCCCCCCTCAAACTCAAGGGGGTTAGGAACTAACCAACTTGAGTTTGGAGAGAGTACCAAAACAGGAAAAATAATCTGACAAATAAAAGTAGATAGGAGACACTGTATGGTCGTGTCAGACCGTTGTAGAAGACAGTTTATGGGGTCATGTCGGACCGTTGTAGAAAAGCGATTCTGTGGTCATGTCGGACCGTTGTAGAAAAAGCAGTTTATCGGGTCATGTCGGACCGTTAGAAAAAGCCATTTGGGTCATGTCGGACCGTTAGAAAACAGCCATCGAGTCTTGTCGGATCCATATAGGAACTAACCGGAATCAAAGTCGGGACAGTTTACAGAGTCTTGTCGGACCCATATAGGAGCTAACCGGAATCAATGTCGGGACAGTTTACAGAGTCTTGTCGGACCCTTAAAAGGCGTGCCCAATCTTATCAAAAGGCGTGCCATCAAAAGGTGTGCCCGACAGCCATCAAAAGGCGCGCCATCAAAAGACGTGCCCGACAGCCATCAAAAGTCGAGCCATCAAAAGGCGCGCCGAGTTGTCGTCTGGCGTTGAGAGGCGCGTGATACGCGTGTCTGCCTTGCCTATTTATACCAAGGCGAGGCTGCCGTTTATGCAGAACAAAACATCTGCTGAAAAAGTCTCTGAAAAAACTCTTCATTTTGCTGATAGAGATACTCTGTAACACTTCTGCCCAGAAAATGGCTTCTTCCCTGCTCCGCTACCCGAACATAGCCTCTTCTTCCCGGGTCTTACTCTCTTCCCGACCTCAATGAGTGCACAAGAGAGATAACCGGCTTGGTTCGAACCGCAACCAAGTGCCCTTGGACCAAGCCCTCGGGTTTGCACCGTTGAACTATCCGATGGTGGCTTGAGCAGATAATGGCCGCTCAACTGATATGAGGCCAATTATTATACATTAAGGTCATGTGTTGAGACCATATTGCGATCGTCAACCTGTCGACCGGCCAGAGTAGAACAAATGAGGTGCGGCGGTAAAAAGCTCAACTGCTCTGCTCCAACAAGATGTATACGGATGCGGCGAAGATATGTGTGCTCAAGGCAGAAAACAAGGAATTGAAGCGGAAGGCCACCGTGATGCTCAGATTTGGAGGACCACCATATGTGACGGTTGAGGAGCAACAGGAAGTGAACGTGGTCGGCGGCGTGGGAAACACGGAGGCAGCATCGGCAAGGGCCGCCCAAGACAAAGGCAAGAAGAAGAGAACAACTGAAGAGGCGAAGAAGTGAGCCCGGTTGTTTGTGGTGGTTATGGGTTGTGGTGGTTATGGGTTGTGGTGGTTTTTTTTTTTTTTGTTTTTTTTTTTGTGTGTGTGTGTAAAATGGTGATCGGTTTTGGATCTCCGGCATGAATAAAATAAGGTTGGTGACATTACTGCAATTACTTTCTCTTTTTGGATGACCCAGATTTCTTTTTCTGAGTATTCCAATTCTTGGAGAAGAAATCAAAGCCAAATGGCCCCCCAGATCCAAATCCCGATGCATCATCCACTTGAAAAGAAAAAAAAAAAAGGCTCATCCCCGGCCAAAAGGCTAACAGTCATAAGCGGCAGCAGAATAGATTTCTCATGCACTTGGTATGAGAATAAATAGAATGAGAGATAGATAATACATCCATCATCAATGCAATATTGCACACCTCAAAAGCACTTCCTGTGGACAATTGATGGACCAGATTCATCATATTCACCCTTTGAAATCCACATCTGTTGGAAGGTGCTTAGGGATGCAAGGATAGATCCTCCAATCCAGACACTCTACTTTCTCTCAGGTGGTGCCACAACCTTGATCTTCATGCTGCTGGGAGCAAGAGCAGTAATTTCCTTGCTCATACGGTCTGCGATACCGGGGAACATAGTTGAACCACCACTAAGCACAATGTTGCCATAGAGGTCCTTCCTGATATCAACATCACATTTCATGCTGGAGTTGTAAGTAGTCTCGTGGATCCCTGCAGCTTCCATTCCAATCAAAGATGGCTGGAACAGGACTTCAGGGCAACGGAATCTCTCGGCACCAATAGTAATGACCTGACCATCAGGCAGCTCATAGTTCTTTTCAACCAAGGAGCGGCTCTTCGCAGTCTCCAGCTCTTGCTCGTAGTCAAGAGCGACATATGCAAGTTTTTCCTTCATGTCACGGACAATTTCCCGTTCAGCAGTGGTGGTGAACATGTAACCTCTTTCAGTAAGGATCTTCATGAGGGCATCTGTTAGATCACGGCCAGCAAGGTCAAGACGGAGGATAGCATGAGGAAGAGCATACCCCTCATAGATAGGCACAGTGTGGCTCACACTATCACCAGAATCCAGCACAATACCAGTTGTACGACCACTGGCATATAGAGAGAGAACAGCCTGGATGGCAACATACATGGCAGGCACATTAAAAGTCTCAAACATAGTTTGGGTCATCTTTTCTCTGTGTGCTTTAGGGTTGAGTGGTGCCTCTGTAAGAAGCACTGGATGCTCTTCAGGAGCAACACGGAGCTCATTGTAGAATGTGTGATGCCAGATTTTTTCCATGTCATCCCAGTTGCTAACAATACCGTGTTCAATAGGATACTTCAAGGTAAGAATACCTCTTTTGGATTGGGCTTCATCACCTACATAAGCATCCTTCTGGCCCATCCCAACCATGACACCAGTGTGCCTGGGTCGACCTACAATACTGGGGAAAACTGCCCTGGGAGCATCATCACCAGCAAACCCAGCCTTCACCATTCCAGTTCCATTGTCACAGACAAGGGGCTGAATATCCTCAGCATCAGCCATCTTTTATAACTAGTAGTGAGGAGACAGAGAACGACGAGCGAAAAATGGGTGAAGATCGAAGATCGTCCAAAGCAATGACTAGCTAGGTTGAGGTCCGGCGGGCGGCCAAGGCGAGGTTGCCGCCCGCCGGTGAAGCGAAAAATACTAGGTGCTAAACCCGCTCTGATACCATGTAGGAAATCAATGTAATGATTTTATTGATTGATATCAATATCTTGTGTTTACAAGACCAACTGACACTCCTTATATAGGAGATATTACAAACATCATCATAACCCATTAAACCCATTATATACCACTTACATATTATATATTTCCACTATCTACCACTATATATTTCCACTATCTACCACTAATACTAACCTAACACACTCACATAATATACTAACTCACTCACCTACCACACTAAGGTAGAGTAGGTGTGTAGTTTTTTATTTTTACATTCAACACTAATTTTTTAAATATGTTTAAAAAACACATAAAATGGTTAAAGAGCCCTAAGAATTTGTTGATGACTTCAAGTAAAATTCAATTAGAGTGGTTAATAATGCACATAAGTATGATGGAAAATGTTTGGGACCCCCACAAAGGAGGACCCCCACAACCCCCACTGCTGTATTGATCATTGATTTGTTTGAATTTTTTTTTTTCCCCTATCTCTAACGGTGACATGAATGGTCCAGATCATTTTGGAGATTGTAGAAATTGTGTTTTGTGGGGGTCTCTATCATTATTGTAAGTAAGATGGTATTGGGTTATGCAGCTCTTTTCCGTGGATCAAGCCCTGTGGCAATGTTTGTCTAGATCTTGAGGAAAATCATGGCCCAACTAACTATTACATTGAAGTACAGTTTACTATAGAATATTAACAAACATTTAATGAACAAAAGCTGATTCTCTGTTATTTATAAAAAAAATAAAAAAAAAAAAAACAAAAACAAACATTTAGGTAGCGTTTGGTAACGTTTACGTTTTTTTGTTTATATTTACAAAAATTTTATAAACTCGTTTTTGTTTATTTTTAGAAAAACATAAACTACAAACGTGTTTGGTTTGAATAAAATATTTGAAAAAATTTAAAAACATATACTAAAAAATAGGTTTGTTCAGGCCTAAAATATTTATATTTATTTTTTATTATTTATGACAATGGGATCATACACATTATAATTTTTTTAAAAAATAATTGAAAAAAATTTATTCGGGAAAAAAAATTAATTGAAAAAAAATTAATTAAAAAAAAATAATTGAAAAAAAAAAGTATTCTTTAAATTTTTAACTTTCTGTTTAAAAACCAACGTAAACTCGTTTTTTGAATTTACGTTTTTTCCTCAAATTTATAAACTGAGACAACCATTTATAAATCAAAAAAATTATCAAACAAATTTTTATGATAGCTTTTAAAATTTTTGTAAATATAAACTGAAATCTGAAAACAAAATGATTACCAAACAGGATGAGCAAAACTCAAAAATACCACTCATCAATTTGAAACAAATATGTTAAATGAGTAAGAGGTTAACACACTCCACGAACTTGACTCTTTCAAGCGCAAAGATTTCCACTTGAAATTTCCTAAATTCAGTACATCAATTATACTTTTTGGGTTTTGCTAAGTAAAAATGGTAAGGGTTAAATCCTAATTATGGTTTTGTCTTAGGGCATTTTATTGACATTTAAATATATATATGCAAAAGTGCCCTCATGTGATTTTGACTCATCTTGTACTTTACCTCCCTACCGTTACTAATTTTATCCAAATTGATAGAAATTATGTCACACGAGCCTATTTTAAGAGTTGGCATGAAAAACAAATAGTCAAAAGTCAAATTTTAGTGTAAAAAGACAAATTTTCCATTTCATTTTCTTCTTCCCCATTTGAAAACCCTAACCCTATCTCACCCACTCTCTCTCACCACCATCCCCGCCACCTCTCCCACCCTCTGCCACCATCCCGCACCTCTCTACCATGCCCGCCACCTCCCCTCCAGAACTACTCAGGTTTTCACAAATGACTTTCATTTATTTACAACATTCATTGCAAAAATTGTCTCAAAATCACTAATTATAGAAACATACCTAAGCAAGTTCGAACAAATTGGAGGTGAGACTGAACTAAAGAAGTATTTTCTTCTTCTACATTTTTTTTTTTTTTTTTTAGGAAAAGAAAATCAACAAAACAAAACAAAGTGTAGATCGCTGCTCCTGAGTCATCTTCATCTTTTTTCTTTTTTCAACTAATCTCTTCAGGCTATTTGAATTTTGAAGTAAACAATATACATATACACAATCCACACACACGCATATATACATACAGATCACATATATACATAATTTCTTTGGGTTTGAATTTCAAAATTAAAATGGAAATTTCAAATCAAAATCAAACATGTATCATGTGATGTAGTGGGATTACTGGATCTTGAAACCATGATTCAGGTTGGTTGTTACAGTGGGTTGAAATTCAAACCCAAAATCAAATGTGTATATCATATGATGCAGTGGGATTGCTGGATCTTAATAAAACCATGATTTTGGCTGGGTGTTACAATGGGCACTAGGGAGTAAGAAAGTGTTATAGTAGTGAGAGAGTTTCTTTTTGCAATTTCCAATAAAATAGTTATTTTAGTTCAATTTATGTAGGGGTAAAGTGTTCCAAGGTGAAACCACAAGGGGTAGAGTGGATTTTGCTCAATGATAAATTAAAATTCATCAATCCCCAAAAATGCAGTGTACCATCATTGATTATTACCTAATACTATTACATACAGCAATTAATCAGCTGAATAATACAAGCAATTCAATGCAAGGTCAAAAGAACCCATTTGGTTTCTCTACTTGGTTTTGAAATTCAAGACATAATCAATATGGTGTTTCAATCTTCAAAACTCCATAGGACTAGTATCCATATGAATACACATATATATATATATATATATGTATATATATAAAAACTAGGAATCAAAATCCAAAGTAGCATCAAGATATCATCAAATGTGAAAAACCCAATATAGTACCTAGTAAAGGTGAGAGAATTGGGATGAGAACGAGATTGCCTAAGACCTCCACCAAACCCACTAATCTGGGACTGGACAAGAGTTGACGAACTCCACGAAGCTGTTGCCATTCTCTCTCTCTCTCTCTCTCTAAAATCTTTCTCTCTCTCACAAGAATGGGTGGGTGAGGCGTCAACGGTTAGGTAGTGAGGGGAAGTTCGGTGCTTTTGTTTTCCTTCTCTCTAGTCTCTACCTCTAACCAAAATTTCAGCCCCTGAATAAATAATAATAATAATAATAATAATAATAATAATGAAATTATTTAGTGACAAAGTGGGTGTTTGGAAAGTGGATTTTTTTGTAAGTTTTTTTAGTTGTAAAATATTATTGGAGAAATTTTTTTTTGTGTTTGGAAAGATAGTTGAATTTTTTTGTGGTTGAATATGATGTTTGTGAGATAAAAAGTAAAATAATTATAGGGTTTGATGTGATATTTTGTTTAGATTGTTTTTTTTTTTTTTTGTAATCAATTTGTCTTTTAGTGAAAAAAAAAAAAAAATCAAAAACCAAACTTCCCAAACAGCGCTGAAAAATATTTTTTTCCATCGGTATCCTATTGTCGCTAGATCGTCAGACAGTCGCTGAAAAATGGTCAAAAAAGAGTCATCGAAAATCACCGTAAAGTTGTTGACACAACAATTGTTCGTGGTGGTGATTTGGATATATAGATAGATTAGATTAATAAATAGACAAATCAGTTGAATAAATAGGTGATATATGAACAAATATGACGATAACATGTGGACAAATACATAAACAAATAGATAATATTTGAATAAATAAGCGATGTTGACAGTAACATATCGACAGATAAGTAAGAATACTATGGTCAAATTATTTCAAAAGTTTTAAAATTTGACTTATGACCTAAGTTTCCTTCGATAAATTACAAATATGTCTCAAAAGATTTGTCAAAAATACACATTCTCTCTTTATATTCTGAAAATTACAAATGCCTCATTGTGAAAATTTATCCTTCAATTCAACTGACCTAAAAAAATAAAATTACTCAACAAAAATTATTTGTGATCCCTAAAAAAGTCCCTTCATTTAAGTCACAATAATATGGCATGATAAGTGTAAACTTTTAATTTGTCACACACTTAACTATATTGAACCCAACTCTATTGCTCTATTATTGTGAGTGAATTATTGTGAATTTTTAGCATTTCTCATTACCCAAATATCCTCTAGTAACAAAATGAAAATTATTATACTACTTTCATTTCAATCCACAATTCACAAAATCATTCTCTTCATGCCATTATGATAGTCTTCAACTCACCCTGCGACACACCAAATATTTGTAGACAATAATTGAAGCAGTGTTAATCGAGAGTGGGAGAGAATAGTATTACTAGCTGAGAAAAAATGAGGAATAATAAAAGGCAGAGTAGGACAAATAAAAAATAAAATAAATTTTTTAACTTCATAAAATTTAATATAAGTATTTAAAATAAAAAATTATTACTTATATCATAGATTCTGTTAATTAAAGGTTGATTAACGAAAAATGTTATTTGTTATATGATTGAAAATCTCAAGAGATTGGATGCAATTACACGAATGTAATGGAATAATTTATATTTTTGATAAACCTTAAAAAGTATATTTTTAATTTGCCAAATTTTTTATTTTTATTTTTTATTATGCAGTGAAGGAACATTTTCATTTACTTAAATTTATATTAAACTTAAATTTAAATAATTTTTTTTTTTAAAAAAAAATTTCTTCACTCATGGACTCAATTTATACCAAATAAATTTTTACTCAAAATTTTGCTTTAAATCAAAGGGACTCAAACGTTTAACTAAAATTTTCAAGACTGTTGTGTGACTCAAATTTGAAAATTTGAATAAAATTTTGAGGAAGAGCTACTTTTTTTTATAAACATCAAATGTTATCTCTCTATTTATTAATGAATATAGTAAAAAAAAAAAAATAGAATAAAGTAATAGAAAATGTTTAAGACTTTTAAAAAAGTTTTTTAAATTCGATCCACAATGAAATGACATGATAAGTGCCAACTTTTAATACCTAATTATATAATGCCCAACTTTCTTGTCACATTATTGTGGGTGGGTATGTGGAAAAATTATTAGTTGATCTCAAGATGTCACGTTGTCATGCCCCACACCAATCATAATTGATCATACCCTCTTAGGTTCTCTAATCACCCAACACAAATTTGTAGGCTCCACTTCTTTCACAAATCATAACACCACTGTCGCATCACGTGGCGGTGTCCCAAAACCAACCAATAACTTCTCAAGTTCGTGAGTCTAAATTATAGATATATAATATTTCTCTAAAATAATTACATAACTGTGTAATTGAATGGACATGCTTAAATTGTAGACTCCATTGAAATTTTTTATTTGAGTAATGTATTATATTTATATTAATTTTGATTAAAAACAAAAATAAAAATATATTTGGTACACAAGATTTTTAAAAATATTTTTTGAAAATAAGTGAAAATAGATGATTACAGGAGGTGGTTGTTGACAATTAAAAATGGTGGCCAGAGATAATTGTTGGCCATAGGAGGTGGTTGTTGACTACAGAAATAATGGATGAAAGTGATTATCAATAATAAAAAATGATGGCTGGTTGGTAGCCTAAAGTAGTAGCTGAGGGTGGTTTCAACAAGAGTTGGTGGCCAAATGTGATTACTGGTGGTGAGAGGTAATGGCTGGAAGTGATTGAAGGTGAAATTTATCAATAATGTAGCCCGTAGAGATGAGCAATAGTTGGTTATTAAAAAAAAAGAAGAAGAAGAAGAAGGAGGTAGAGAAAAAATTTTAAAAATAAATTAGTGAAACTTTTTTTTTTTTTTTTTGTGTTTAGTAAATTTTGTAAACTATTTATTACTTTTTAAAACCAAACCAAAACAAGTTTTGTTTATAATTTTTTAAAATTCTATAAAAATAAATAAATAAATTATTAATATAAACGTTACCAAATATTTACTTATAATTGTTTTTGTTAATTGATGTGATAGTTATTATATTATTATTGTTAAAATTTGAATTTTTATTAGAATTCTAAAAAAGGATTTTAAAAAAAAATTTATATACAATTTATTATTAGAAGTACACCAGAGCTCCATTTTTTAAACTTATAAATCAACAGGTTTAAATTTCTATCTTTTTGAGTTAAAAGAACATTAATATTTCTAAAAGGATATTTATTTGTTTAAAATTTATTTATTTATTCAAATATTATTTATTTATACATGTGTTATCTGTCTGTACAACTATCTGTACAAATGTCAGTTGTTTGTAGTTTTATATCACCTATCTATTCATCTTTGTGTTCACTCATCTCCACAAATCACCAACTATCATCTATCTGCCGGCCGCCAGTGACTTTTCGACAAGTGTGGACAATTTTTTTGGTAATTTTTCAAACTGTTGTTGTTTTATAACCAAATTTGAAAAAAAAAAAATAAAATCAAATAACATATGATAATAGTGTACTTTTCACCAATTACCTTCATTAATCATATCCTTATCTTGGTAACAAAAAAAGAAATCAACACTAATGTACCCATAATTTATAAACCCTAAAATATATACATTGGAAAACTATACTGCAGTGTGAATGAAGGACATAAGAATAAGAGACGAAAGGCAAATCTACAATTTGAGCTTTGAATGGAGGGAGATTAATCAAGTTCTTGGTGGACGAGATAGCTCTCGTGTGGCTGTGGTGTTAGTTTTCTTGCCAGAACCGTAAAATTGAATCAAAAGGTAAAGACCCAACTCACTGATCTCATCACTGATTCTGAATTCTACCCTTTTTCTTTCATTTCCTTGGTGTGATTTGATTTGCATCATATGTTTTTTCTATGAGAAAACTTGTCATTGTTTGTGTATTTTGTTAAATTGGATTACTTGTTGACTATGTTTTTCTTATGCTAATTCATGGAATGAAGTGAACCGTCCAAAGTGACCAAATGTTTGGGATTTGGGCATTTCTGGATACCGGAATAACTTGTAATTTGGGGACTCGATGTATGTATACATATATACTAGTGATAGGTGCAAATGCTATGCGATTATAATTTTAAATTTAAGTTTTTGGACAGATGAACGAGGTAAATTGATTTGCAATTTTGGGTAGTTTGATGAATGAAAAAAACCATTTAGTAGTTACTGAATGTGGCAATTATTAGATGTGAAGGGCATTCTTCTTTTTTTTTCTAAAAAAAAGTGACAATGTTCACACAAAGATGTGTTTCTATGAAGGTAGAATTCCTCATATTGCTATAATTGCTAGTAATGTTTCTTATGAATTGGGATATTTTCTTCTAGCATTTACTTATGATTACAAGATTTGAGACTGGATGTTATTTGATTGGTGAAAATTCAGATATTGTATTGGAAATCTTGGTAGTGATTGGATGTCAATGTCCTGACGTTAGGTGACCTACCTGAATCTTTTTCTCTGTTATACTCTATCAAGGGCCATATGCTCGCTTAAATTAAGTAAATTCTGATACTTATTTACTACACTATCCCATGTCAACGTAGGTCTTTCCCTCTTCCCTAGCATTTCCATTAACTGTGATCCTATCAAACATTCTCGCTGTTGCCTCTATCGGTCTTCATTATACATGACAAAACCATTATAATTTGTTCCCTCTCAACTTATGTTCAGTTGGTGCTACTTTTACCATTTCACAAACAAATTTATTTTTGATTCTACCTTTCATGGTCTTACCACACTTTCACCTCAACATTTTCATCTCAGTTACATTCATTTTACTTATGTGTTATTTCTTAGTTTGTTAACATTTGTCTCGTGATGCATTGCTGACCTTATAACTACTCTATAATTTTTTTTTTCCAATTATGTTGGTATCACATAATATGTCAGAAGTATTCCTCCACTCTAACCAACCCACTTTAGTTTATGGGCCACATCATCTCTAATCTCTCAATCCTTATTAATAATTGAATCTAGATAATGAAATTGTTCATTCTTAAGTATCTTTTGGTTTTCAATTTTCACTTTTCCTCATTATTAGAAATCAAAGATAAAAATTATCTCAAAAGTGTTAATTTCTTAGCCAGCTCAACTGTAAAAATTTTCATTGTTCTATTGTTTGTTGTCAAATGTTCTCATTTTTATTTTTATTTTTGTTTTGCATAGTTTGTTCTTACACTTATTTTTGTTACCTTGCTGGCTCAGCCACTTACATATTTCGTGCCCTATTCTTTATTGTAGTTTGCTATCTATTTTCCTAAGATTGCACTAGAAACTGTAAGATTTCTTTACGGGGTAAAAGGACAAAACAAGCAGACCTAAATACACGAATGAGAGAGTAATTGAAAAATTGAAAAAACAGAGCCTTGTAAGGAGATCAACCAGAGAGAATGAGAGTAAGCATACAGTTGAGAAGAAAAGCAACAATAAGAATTGCTTCACCCCAAGATGAGAGGCAGAGAGACGGAGAAACCTAGTTTTCTCAAGGAGATAATGATATTTACGCTCAATTTGACCATTTTGGATAGGTGTATCAGTATAAAAAGTTTGGTGAATGGTACCTAAATTGGCCAAATATTCACAGAACTTAGTTTTAAACTATTCTCTACCCAAATTAGACTGTAACAATTTAATAGTAGATCCAAACTGTAGTGACCATAAACTGAAAAGTACGGTATATCTGGTTGAAGGCAGACTTATGAGTCATAAGGTAAATCCAAGTGTAACAGGTGCAGTCATCAACAAATGAAATATAGTATGCAGGACCCCCTTTAGTGAGAATAGGAGAAGGACCGCAGACATCAGTATGAACTATAGAAAATGGTATATCAAATATAGAAGTACTTTTGCGAAAATATAAAGCTGTCAGTTTGGCAAGTTTACACCCTTGACACTTGGTAAGTTGAGTAGGAGAAACTTTACCCAATATACTTGACTGAGCTAAAGACCGTAAACGGTCAGCAAACAAATGCTCTAATCTGTAATGCTACAAATAGAAATGACTTGATAGAGAATCTAATTGAAAGAAGAAAAGACAGTCGAAGAGGTAGACAGATGCAGGCTCTCCACCACATAGAGGTCTCCAACTTTATGGCCAATCTTAATCTGCTGCTTGGACATCCGATCCTGTATAGAACAGATAGAAGAAGAAAGATAACATTAAAACTGGAGGCATTAAGGTGATTGATAGATAATGAATTGACAGATAATTGAGGAACATATAAGACAGATGGAATAGAGACATCATACATAGCAGACGGTGACCCAACATATATAACAAACATACCAGACCCATTAGCAACATTAACAGTGATAGGAATGGGAGAGAGAGTATCTGTCACGACCCCATTCCGCCCCTAGTAGAATGGTGCCATGATGGCCAGTTATCCGAGATTACCAAAGGCCAACTTGCAAGGATTCACACACACACAGAGTATACATATGGGGCTTACATGTGCGAAAGCAATAAATTTAAATCTAACTAGTCCATAAGAGTTGTGCATAGATCAAATGAAATGACATATATCTTTACATAGCTTTTACAACTTGAATACAAACACAAAGAAGTACAAAAATACATCTTGACCAAAAGGCTTCTCAAGCCATCATATACAAAACACAATGAAATGCAAGCTAAGAAGCATGATCTTCAAGATATTACAAAATGCGAAATCCAAAACAAGTTGCAAAGCACATCTAGGCGTCGCCGCCGTCCTGCTCATCACCTACATATATATATATAGAGGGTGAGCTTGGATACTCAGTGAATGGTATAAATAATAAAGGGGTTTGCATGACTGATATTCAAGATCTTTAACAAAACAATACATAACATATCCGGCTAGAACGTCCCCGTTATCAGTTCGATATTGGGTCACTATAGTTCGAAGGACTCAAATGTCACGGTTCTCAATCTTGAACCAAAGAGTCCAAATCCGGCAAATCGTTTTGAAAACAGATTTTTTGAAAGAAGTGCCAAACATGGATTGCTTCGCCAGATACAGAGTCGCCACCTAAATGTTTTTTAAATGGAAAATTTAGGAAACCCTGACTCGGTGCCAAAGGCCATGTGTCCGTCATCACCAAAGTTGCCTCGGCTCGGGAACTTGGGTACGATTGGGGAAGGTCACTTCGTGAACACCCCCGCTCGCCCGGTCAAAGACCGGCCTTTACTAACCATGATATCTTATTTTGAAAATATTGTGAGTTCTTATTCCGGTTATTTGCCTAGGTTACTATGTGATGCGCACAACATACAAGTATAGACTGGGTCGCCTGAATTGGAACAAAACACTTCGTGTTTGTTTGTTTGAAAATGGTTTGATGGTGCTACCCGCAGGTAGGCTAAGACGTGGATTTGCCACCCTCGGGTGGGCTTAGAAAAACATGATTTTGCCACTATCTAGTGGGCTTAAAACAAACATTTGATGAATTGTCCCAATTCAAGTAACTCAACCTCCACCCACAGGCATTCAAGGCAGTTATATCACATAAGCACATAGCCTCATGGTAAGCATGCTATTCTTGGCAGTCACTCACACGCATGCAAGGATGCTAAAGCATAAAACTCACCGAGTACTCTAAGCCAAAACAGAAGCTCATTAGAAATCATGCATGATCCTAAATATATAGAAATGCCTAATGCAACACATGCAAAGATGCAACTATAGCAGGCTCGGCTATTCTAAACATGGCATATGAAATGCTACAACTAACACGTATTCAATTTGGAATTGAAATACAAATGCAGTTTGTATGATGCACCGAGCCCGGTGCATGCAAAACAGATGAATGATGCAAACATGCTGTCATACTGTTATGCTAATCGAAACATGCCCTATATCTAACCATCATAAGCGGGTAAATAAAAGGGAAGAAAGACGTGGGGTTGGAAGACATACATCACACTCACCCACACTTATTACAATTATGCCATCACACAGAGGGTCCGAATAAATAATAATACAGTCCTGAATGAAAGAATAATACAGTCTGAATATTACAGCCCGAATAATATACAAATTCCTAATTAATTAACAAAGAAAGCGGTAAAACTGGCATGCGAGCCAGGGATTGCCTTGGCTCCGCTCCGGATAATGAAATAATGCATGTTTGGGCTGCTTTGCGCGGAAATCCACTGGGATGTCCCAATTAGCCTCTGTTTGCAATGTTTCTCGAAATGCGTGCCAGAATCCGAAAAGTTACTGATTCTTCATTTTGCTGCAACAGAGAGCAGGAAAGGAGCATAGCAATGTATTTCACAAATATATGCATGCCTCGATCCTCGGGCCATAAATCACGCATATCGATGCATGATGACCGAGGAGCCGAATTGCACAACTCAATATAGAATGAATGCATATGAATGCTACAACAAAACCTAACTCCATTACGGATAATCCGAAGTGTCGGTGACTTGGGAATTGAGACCCGTTCGCCGCCGTGTACAAAACGTTTCCGTGCAGAGCTAACTCTTATCCCGAACACGATGCAATATGCATGACATGCATGAAATGTAACTAATATGCAATCCTAACATATACAATGTCATGGAATGGCATACATGCTACATGATGTAATACATAACCGGGCATACACAATGCTATGGATGAAATGGCATACGCAATGCAATAATGGGCTTACACCAACATGAGAGAGCCTCAGCCACACTCACATAGGAGGCCATCAGATGAAAACAAGATACCTCGAAGTGCGTGCCCGTGGGCACGCAAACTGAGAACGGACCCTCAGGCACCGAAATGCCACTCTAATGAGACATGGCAAAGACATGGAATATGATATGCAAACACACAAAAATCAGTGGCAAGATGAGGGGCAAAACAGCCCCGAAATGAGGCGAAATAATACCCGATGTATGAAATGATCCCGAAACATGGATTTCAATGCATAAAATGGCCTACAGCTATACCATACATGCATAATTGATACATGACATGAAAAGGAAGAAGCAAGGAAGCCCCAAAACTCACATTTTTACAGTACAAAACATGGCCAAACAGCAATCACAAGTAGCGCTAAGATGGCATACAAAAATGGCTCCATAAGGGAGGCTATGAAGCAAGTGGTAGATGAAAAGCCCAAATGGAAAAATACCCTTCTAAAACACTGAAGAGGGACTAAAAATATGAACATTTACAGTAGATGACAAGCCTCAAATCAGTATGAAAACATGCTCAAAATGCAATGCAAGATTAAGGCCACAAGAGGGTATAACATGAGGTATACAAATCATTCACCAAAAAGCCAAAGACCCTTAATGAGACATGCCAAGAAGGTCAAAATATGGCCATTTTCAGTTCTGATGATGGCCGAAAACAGAAGCTAGATAAGCCTAAAAAAGCATGCAAAAATGGGGGCCAAAGAGGGGTATAACATGAAGTAGGCCAAATATACATCAAACATCCAAAGACCCTTAATGAGATATTCCCAGAAGGTAAAAATATGGCCATTTTAAGTTCTGATGATGGCCGAAAACAGAAGCTAGATAAGCCTAAAAAAGCATGCAAAAATGGGGGCCAAGGAGGGGTATAATGGTAAGTACAACATGGAGACCTCCAACAGTGTTGAGCCCTTCTAAAATGTTGTAGATGGGCTCACAATAAGCCAACTCACAGTTTATATCATGCTCAAAAACAGATCACACATAGGCTAGAAATACCATGCAAAATAATGGCATACAAGAGGGTATTGAAGCAAGTACCAAATGGGGAGCTCAAAAAGGGTTGAGCCCTTAAACAAATATGAAGAATGGCTCAAAAAAATGACCCTTTCAGTTAGGGTCGGAGCCCAAAACAGCAAGAAAATAGGCTAGAAGAATGGTGCAAAAAAGTGCTACAAAGGAGGGAAAGATGAACTTACCCTTGAAGACCAAACTTTTGCTCCCTTTTGGCTTGAGAAATGGCGCCTCTTAGCTGCTGGAAAGTCCTCCAAACTGCTGGAAATGGAGTGGTGGTAGTGGTGCTTGGTGGTAGTGAAGAAATGGAGCCAAAACTTGAGAAAATGAGAGAGAAATGGAGAAATATGTATGTGTATGCTCAAAGCAAGTTTTCCAACCCTTGAGGGAGAGCTAGAGCTGCTGTATGTATGCAAGGATGGAAGAGAAAGGGAGGGAAAAATGTGTAGGGTTATGGGATTAAGTTCCCTTCTCTACAAAAAGTCCCCCGAAATCAGATATTTTGGGGGAAAAAGCTATACAGCTGTAAAGCACACATCCCAAGGAACATGGCCGACCAGCGATTTTTGTTGCAGGTGGCCGGCCGGCCAAGGGCAAAAATGAAAAGTTGATTTTCTGGCCGGCCACCACATATTGGTGGCCTCCCATGTGTCCTCAACAAAACCCTGTGGTTTAAAATTGACAACTCTAAAACAGGAGAGAGAATAGGCCACTTTTAGGAGGGGTTCAAAAGGTTCAAGTTGAATTACTGGCCAGCCATGTGATATTAGGGTCCTTCCATGTGTGTACAACACAAATATGTGGTTTGGGGTTGAAGAAAATGGCCCTAGGGTGGTCAACATTGGCTCGGAAGTGAGAAAAATGGGCGTTGGAGGGCGCCGGAGGAATATAACTAGTTGCTGAGACAATTGCTGGCCTCCCACCCTTCAGTGACCTTCCTGGTGATAAAACAGAGGTACCTGCCAAAAACGAACGAAAACCGATGTAAAACGAATGCTCGGGGGCCAAAACACGCAGTTTGGGGTCCCGAAAATAGGCTGTTAAGCACCGAAAGTGGCATTCGACCATGAAGTGGGTCTCTCAGACCTCAGTGTCCCTCAAAAGGGAGTAAATAAGATGTATGCCAAAAATCGGAGGAATCGGAGATGGTTAGACGGTCCCGAACCGAGGCACACTACGGCCCGACTCAAAAAAACCGAACTCCGAAATGAGCAAAATGGCCTATGGCCACGAAATGTAGTCCACGGCCACTGAGAGATGGTCTACGGGACCTCTCCCTCCCTTCAGGAAGAGAAACAGAGAAAATCGAGTCTGGTTCGCAAACCGAGACAAGGTACATAAGAGGGTTCGGAAGTCCGGAGGCAGGGCTCACGGCTGCGACTCTGAGACTTCTGAATGAGCATAATATGCAACATCACCGAGCGCTCAATCGGTGACGTCTGAGTCTTAAGGTTGGTCAAAAATGGGGTGTCTACACCAGTATAAAATCAAGGGATGAACCAAGTCCATCTATTGGATCTTTCAAAGCTTCAAGGGATGCTTAATGGCATCAATATAATACAAGGGATGACATTCCGGACAACAAACCCACGCGGTAAACCGTTGGTGGCAAGGCAAGACAAGGCAAAACAATGGAGATATCTCAAAACAATGGTGTCGTTGCATTATAGTCCTCTGACACTAAGGACTTGTGCTACAAATGCTTAGAGTCCCATAGCACATACGGACTTTCAAGACAAGGGTTCAGTTGCATTATAGTCCCCTGGCACTAAGGACTTTTCCGAGAATGTCATCAAAACGAGATAATACTTGATATACAAAAAAATAGGGATAATCATTCATGCTTGATCAAATACTTTTAAAAAAAAAGCAAAGCAAAACTTATCAAAACATGATAACATAGCTTTATTAAAAATACCACTCACATAACTCTTCGAACGTCGGGGTCAAGGCGAGTCCAAGTCCTACAAACACACGGCAAGTCTATTGAATGCACTTTCAAACAAACTTCACATGCACACAGATGATCTCGGCATTCTCCAAAAACTAAGTCAAATGAAAACAAAGCACTATTTCTCACCTCGGGAGAACATGCTGGGCACTAACCAGGTCTTGGCCGAGGTCCCACACCTCCTTGCCGAGGTGTGGTCCTGATGGCCACATTCAAGGAAATGAAGTCGGGAAAAATCTGGGTTTCCCTCTGCTTAAGAACATGAAGAACATGAAAAATATGAATGCTCAATCACAACTTGTTATTACGAAAGTCTGGGTTTTCATGCTATGAGTTCGAAAACATAGACCTAGGTACCCATACTTGAAGATCTTATAAAGACAAACACAAAAACATGGTTCTTGATACAAACTTTCGGATCAAAACAAGACTTTTCTTCAAGAACACATGAACACTATCTTCTCTTTCTAAAACTAACTTTAAATCAATGCATGGCACGCAGAACAGATTCGATCATGCAATGCAGCTAGATGATCAATAAGAACAACAAGAGTAGATTAAGATTCTAACCTCAAAGCTCGAACCTAACGGTTTGAACTCTAACGATCAAGCTTGGAAGTCTACCTTCTCACTCAAAACTTCTCCTTCCTCTTCCTAGAGCCTCTCTCTCTAAAAGACAAGATTTGATACAAAATGATGTGTTTCTCAACAACTCACTGACTTAACCCTCTGCTGGGACACGTGGCATCGGCTGGTTGGCCCTTCTCAAAAAGGTGACTGAGTGAAAAGACAAGACTATGACAAGGTGTGTTCAACAAGCCAGAAGGTAAGGAACTTCGGCAGGTAATAATCTCGGCTAATAACGAGGCTTCGGCAAGTAAGGTCTCAATGATCTCGGCTAGGAAGGACAACACTTGGCCTAGCTGTGCCACATCTCGGCCTAGATGTGCCACACCTCGGTCTAGGTCATACCAGTCCAGGAACAAGATCACTTGGGTTCAAGGATGACATCTCGGCCTAGATAACACACATCTCGGCCTAGACGATGACATCTCGGCCAATATGTCAGGGTGTGAGTGGAGGCCAACCAAAGAAATCCTAAGATGGTGCTAGGTGTAAGAGTATCTAAGGAGCGACCTAGGCTTAAGATGACCTCGGCTAAAGCACACACCAAACAAGGAACAGACCATGCAAGTAACACATGTGCCAGACAAATCAAGGTTTGCAAATGTAACATATCAAGACAAGATCATGTAATGTATGCAAGCATGACTAGAGTGGAGTGAGGGTTGTTACATCCTACCCTCCTTGGAGAAGTTTGGTCCCCAAACTTGAGCTACCTTGATCCGAAAATAGCTCCGGATATCGGACTTTCATCTCTTCTTCCATTTCCCATGTAGCATCCTTGCCGTAATGCTCATTCCATTCAATTTTCACCATTGGTATTGACTTATTCCTCATTACCTGATGGAAGTACAAGAATTGGTGCTATAACTAACCTCGTCTTCAACTCCTGGAAGGCTGATTCTCTATCTTCAGTCCATTCGTACGTTACTCCCTTCTGAGTTAGTTGTGTCAATGGTACTGCAATCCTTGAGAAGTCCTTCACAAACTTTCTGTAATAACCTACCAAACCTAGAAAACTATGAACCTCGGACACGTTGGTCGGCATCGGCCAATTTATGACGGCTTCAATGTTACTAGGATCAACTGAGATATCCTCTTTATTAATCACATGCCCCAAAAATGAAATGCTGGAAAGCCAAAACTCACACTTACTCAACTTAGCATACAACTTCCTGTCTCTCAAGGTTTGTAGGGCAAGTCTCAGGTAATTCTCGTGCTCAATTGTACTCTTGGAGTAGATCAATATGTCGTCAATAAAAACAACCACGAACTCATCTAGATACGGCTTGAAGACTCTGTTCATCAAATCCATGAATGCTGCAGGCACATTAGTCACCCCAAAAGGCATTACTAGAAATTCGTAGTGGCCATATCTTGTCCGAAAAGCAGTCTTCTCAACATCCTTGGCTTTAACCTTGAGCTGATGGTAGCCCAACCTAAGATCAATTTTTGAAAAGACTCGTGTCCCTTGTAGTTGATCAAGCAAATCATCAATCCTAGGCAACGGGTACGTATTCTTAATGGTTACCTTGTTAAGTTCTCTGTAATCAATGCAAAGATGAAGTGTACCATCCTTTTTCTTAACAAATAGGACTGGTGCTCCCCAAGGTGAAGTACTCGGCCTAATAAATCCCTTGTTCAACAATTCTTCTAATTGTAGTTTCAGTTCCTTGAGTTCAGCTGGGGCCATTCTATAGGGTGCTTTAGAGATATGCTGGGTTCCTGACATGACGTCAACAGTAAATTCTATTTCTTTATCGACTAAGTGGCCAGGCAAGTCATTTGGAAAGACATCGGGGAATTCATTAACAACTGGGATGTTGGCTAAATTAACATTTCCATTCTGATCACTTAGTATACTACACAGGTTGCCTTGACACCCTTTCTGAATTAGCTTATAGGCTTTCATGGACGAGATCAAGTAAGGTGGGGGCACTACTCCTTTACCCTGGAAAATAACTTCGGCTTGGTTTGGGGTTTTCAGTGTGACATTCTTCGAAACACAATTAATAGATGCGTGATTCATTACTAACCAGTCCATTCCTAATATGACATCAAAGTGAGTCATGCTTAACGGCATTAAATCAACTAATAATTCTACACCCTCAATCACAACAACACACGCCCTATAGATGGATGCAACAATCATAGTTCTCCCATGTAACAACCCTCACTTCACCATAGTCATACTTGCATATATTACATGATCTTGTCTTGATATGTTGCTTTTGCAAACCTTGATTTGTCTGGCACATGTGTTACTTGCATGGTCTGTTCCTTGTTTGGTGTGTGTTTTAGCCGAGGTCATCTTAAGCCTAGGTCGCTCCTTTGATACTCTTACACCTAGAACCATCTTGAGGTTTCTTTGGTTGACCTCCACTCGCATCCTGACATATTGGCCGAGATGTCATTATTTAGGCCGAGGTGTTCGTCACCAAGGCCGAGATGTGTATTATCTGGGCCGAGATGTTATCCTTGAACCCTAGTGATCTTGTTCCTGGACTGGTACGACCTAGACCGAGGTGTGGCATAGCTAGGCCAAGTGTTGTCCTTCCTAGCCGAGATCATTGAAACCTTACTTGCCGAAGCTTTGTTGTTAGCCGATGTCATTGCCTGCCGGAGTGTCTATGCCATCTTGCTTGTTGAACACTTTGTCATAGTCTTGTCTTTTCACTCAGTCACCTTTTTTAGGAGAACCAACCCGGTAGTGCCACATGTCCCAGCTGAGTGTTAAGTCAGCCAACAGACCTAGAAATGTATCATTTTGCTATATCCTTGTTCTTGAGGAGAGAGAGGCTCTAGAAGAAGAAGAAGAAGTCTTTAGAGAGAGAAGTAGATCCCAAGCTTGATCCTTAGAGTTCAAACCGTTTGATTCGTGTTTTGAGGTTAGAATCTCGATCTACTCTTGTTGTTCTTATTGTTCATCTAGCTGCATTGCATGATCGAGCATGTTTTGAAAGCCATGCATTGTTTTGAAGTTCGGTTTTAGAAAGAGAATATGATATTCATGTGTTCTTGAGGAAAAGCCATGGTTTGATCCGAAAGCTTGCATTAAGATCCTTGTTTTTGTGTTTGTTTTCCCAAGATCTTTAAGTATGGGTACCCAGGTCCATGTTTTCGAACTTATAGCATGAAAATCCCAGATTTTGAAATAACAAGTTGTGATTGAGCATTCATGTTTTCAAGTTCTTCGTATCCATGTTCTTCAACAGAAGGAAACCCAGATTTTTCCCGACTTCATTTCCTTGAATGTGGCCGTCGGGACCACACCTCGGCGAGAAGTTGTGGGACCTCGGCCTTAACCTAGTCGGTGCCCAGCATGTTTTCCGAGATGAGAAAACAATGTTTTGTTTTGATTTGACTTAGCTTTTGAAGAATGCCGAGATCATCTGTATGCATGTGAAGCTTGTTTGAAAGTGCATTCAATAGACTTTTCCATGTGTTTGTAGGACCTGGACTTGCCTTGACCCCGATGTTTGAAGAACTAGGTGAGTGGTATTTTTAATAAAGCTATGTTATAAAGTTTTGATAAAGCTTTGCCTTGCTTGTTTTGGAAAAGTATTTGTTAAGCATGAATGACTATCCCTATTTTGTGTATCAAGTATTAGCTTTGATTTTGATAACAACCCTTGAAAGTCCATATGTGCTAGGGGACTATAAGCATTTGTAGCACAACCCTTGAAAGTCCGTACGTGCTAAGGGACTATAAGCATTTGTAGCACAACCTTTGAAAGTCCGTACGTGCTAGGGGACTATAAGCATTTGTAGCACAACCTTTGTTAATGGCACCTCTTGAAACTTGAAAGCCTTGAAGGACTTGTCAAATGAACTTAATTCATTCCATGTTTTGTTACAAGCTATGATTGTGTATTGTTTCGTTAAAGATCTCGGATATCATGCATGCAAACCCTTTATTACTTGTACCATTCACTGAGTATCCAAGCTCACCCTTTCTATATATATGTAGGTGATGAGCAGGATAGTGGCGACGCCTAGATGTGCTTTGCAACTTGTTTTGGGATTTGCATTTTGTAGCATCTTGAAGATCATGCTTCTTAACTTGCATTTCATTATGTTTGTACATGATGGCTCAAGAAGCCTTTTGGTCAAGATGTATTTTTGTACTTCATTTTGCTTGTATTCAAGTTGTAAAGCTACAAAAAGATGTATGCCATTCCATTTGATTTATGTACGACTCTTATGGACTAGTTATATTTACATATATTGCTTCCGCACATGTAAGCCCCATATATTATACTCTGATTGTGTGTGAATTTTGAAAGTTGGCCTTCAGTAATCTCGGATTGTTGGCCATCACGACACCATTCTACTAGGGGCGGAATGGGGTCGTGACATCCCAAATGGAGTAGATACATATAACACATAATCAAGGGGTTCCTGTTCTCTATTCAACTTCTCGGCAAACTTAGCAGATACAAACGAATGTGTAGAACCCGAATCAATCAATATGTATGCATCTTGAGAGCAGATCGGGAGTATACCTGACACTACTGTCTCAGTATTTTGGGTGTCTCCTGGCACTAGAGCAAAAACTCGGCCCTGTCTCGTCTGTGTCCTTCCGACGTTGCTTCCATGTACAGAGCCCGAGGTGTTCCCATTTTTCTTACTATCATCAATCCTTGACTTCGGATAGTCTCTCACACGATGACCCATTTCTCCACATTCAAAACAGGCTCCCAATGCCCAATGGCAAACTCCAGAATGCGGCTTTCCACAACTGGCACATGTCGGCTTAACATTACCTTCCTGGTTCGAGTTGCTAGAGCTGCCCACATTCGCTTTCTTCTTAGCGTCAAACGGAACTCGGCGATTATCGTAATTCTGCCTCTTCCTCTGACTCTCTCCCGAACTCTGATATCAGTTCAAGTTAGCTTCTGCCAAAATGGCCTTGTCTAACACTCCGGCATAAGTCGGCATGTTGAGCATGTTAACTCGATCCTGTATCGGTCTACGCAGTCTACTTTCGAACTTTCTAGCTTTTCTATATTCATCGTCGACCATGTAAGGCGCATATCTTGCCAATTCAGTAAAAGTACGGTCATATTCTGCCACTGTCTTGTTTCCTTGTGTCAGAGTCTGAAACTCCGTGGTCTTGCGATCTCGGACACTAAGGGGAAAATGCTTGTTGTAAAACAGCTCCAAAAATTTGGCCCAGGTTAAGTCAGGATTACCTTCTCGGGTCATCATCCACCATCTTCGAGCGTCGTCATCCAATGTGAATGCTGCCAATGCCACCTTTTGAGCGTTGGTACTGGGAAAGATCTCGAACAGCTTCTCCATTCCCAAAACCCACGCCTCGGCTTTCATCGGCTCTATACCCCCTTGGAATCTTGGCGGGTTCATCTTCTTGAACTCCTTAATCAAAGTCATCATTCCATCCCCATACAAGGCTGGCTGTGGAGGCACCTGTGGTACCGGAGGAGGTGGAGGCGGGATTGTCTGTCGCCCATTTGTCTGTTCGGCCTGGGTGGATGTAGCACTAGTATTCTGTTGCCTCATTTGCCTCAACTCACGGGCTAAACCTTCAACTAGTCTTTCTAGTCTGTCTAATCTGTCTTCTGATTGATCTCGGCCAACTGGTGGTCTCTTTCTCCTCATGATGCTATGAGTATGCAAAATATGGCTTCAAAACAAAATGCGCAAATAAACGTGCATGCAAGTAACAAATAGTTATGCCGAGATGATGCACACTTAGTCAAACAACAAGTAACATGATCCAATCCTAACATCATTCTAAGGGATATACTATGCTCTTTAGGACCCGAGGTGTGTGAATATCGTACTATAAGGAACTCGTGCTTTGATACCAATCTGTCATGACCCCATTCCGCGCCTAGTAGAATGGTGCCATGATGGCCAGTAATCCGAGATTACCAAAGGCCAACTTGCAAGGATTTACACACACACAGAGTATACATATGGGGCTTACATGTGCGAAAGTAATAAATTTAAATCTAACTAGTCCATAAGAGTTGTGCATAGATCAAATGAAATGACATGTATCTTTACATAGCTTTTACAACTTGAATACAAACACAAAGAAGTACAAAAATACATCTTGACCAAAAGGCTTCTCAAGCCATCATATACAAAACACAATGAAATGCAAGCTAAGAAGCATGATCTTCAAGATATTACAAAATGCGAAATCCAAAACAAGTTGCAAAGCACATCTAGGCGTCGCCGCCGTCCTGCTCATCACCTACATATATATATAAAGAGGGTGAGCTTGGATATTCAGTGAATGGTATAAATAATAAAGGGGTTTGCATGACTGATATTCAAGATCTTTAACAAAACAATACATAACATATCCAGTATAAAATCAAGGGATGAACCAAGTCCATCTATTGGATCTTTCAAAGCTTTAAGGGATGCTTAATGGCATCAATATAATACAAAGGATGACATTCCGGACAACAAACCCACGCGGTAAACCGTCGGTGGCAAGGCAAGACAAGGCAAAACAAGGGAGATATCTCAAAACAATGGTGTCGTTGCATTATAGTCCCTTGACACTAAGGACTTGTGCTACAAATGCTTAGAGTCCCCTAGCACATATGGACTTTCAAGACAAGGGTGCAGTTGCATTATAGTCCCCTGGCACTAAGGACTTTTCCGAGAATGTCATCAAAACGAGATAATACTTGATATACAAAAAAATAGGGATAATCATTCATGCTTGAACAAATACTTTTCAAAACAAAGCAAAACAAAACTTATCAAAACATGATAACATAGCTTTATTAAAAATACCACTCACATAGCTCTTTGAACGTCGGGGTCAAGGCGAGTCCAAGTCCTACAAACACATGGCAAGTCTATTAAATGCACTTTCAAACAAACTTCACATGCACACAGATGATCTCGGCATTCTCCAAAAACTAAGTCAAATCAAAACAAAGCACTGTTTCTCACCTCGGGAGAACATGCTGGGCACTAACCAGGTCTTGGCTGAGGTCCCACACCTCCTTGCCGAGGTGTGGTCCCGACGGCCACATTCAAGGAAATGAAGTCGGGAAAAATCTGGGTTTCCCTCTGCTTAAGAACATGAAGAACATGAAAAATATGAATGCTCAATCACAACTTGTTATTACGAAAGTCTGGGTTTTCATGCTATGAGTTCGAAAACATAGACCTAGGTACCCATACTTGAAGATCTTATAAAGACAAACACAAAAACATGGTTCTTGATACAAACTTTCGGATCAAAACAAGACTTTTCTTCAAGAACACATGAACACTATCTTCTCTTTCTAAAACTAACTTTAAATCAATGCATGGCACGCAGAATAGATTCGATCATGCAATGTAGCTAGATGATCAATAAGAATAACAAGAGTAGATTAAGATTCTAACCTCAAAGCTCGAACCTAACGGTTTGAACTCTAACGATCAAGCTTGGAAGTCTACCTTCTCACTCAAAACTTCTCCTTCTTCTTCCTAGAGCCTCTCTCTCTAAAAGACAAGATTTGATACAAAATGATGTGTTTCTCAACAGCTCACTGACTTAACCCTCTGCTGGGACACGTGGCATCGGCTGGTTGGCCCTTCTCAAAAAGGTGACTGAGTGAAAAGATAAGACTATGACAAGGTGTGTTCAACAAGCCAGATGGTAAGGAACTTCGGCAGGTAATAATCTCGGCTAATAACGAGGCTTCGGCAAGTAAGGTCTCAATGATCTCGGCTAGGAAGGACAACACTTAGCCTAGCTGTGCCACATCTCGGCCTAGATGTGCCACACCTCGGTCTAGGTCATACTAGTCCAGGAACAAGATCACTTGGGTTCAAGGATGACATCTCGGCCTAGATAACACACATCTCGGCCAATATGTCAGGGTGTGAGTGGAGGCCAACCAAAGAAATCCTAAGATGGTGCTAGGTGTAAGAGTATCTAAGGAGCGACCTAGGCTTAAGATGACCTCGGCTAAAGCACACACCAAACAAGGAACATACCATGCAAGTAACACATGTGCCAAACAAATCAAGGTTTGCAAATGCAACATATCAAGGCAAGATCATGTAATGTATGCAAGCATGACTAGAGTGGAGTGAGGGTTGTTACAGTACAATTTTGAAGTAAGGAGAGATGGACAATCATATGGTGAGAGGAACCAGAGTAAAAAATCCAGATAGACGAAGAGATACCTGAAGAAGACCCAAACAAATTTGAATAAATAGACAAAACAACGGAGGCAGATGGGAATGGCTGGGAGGTAGATAGTATATGCTGAAGCAGACCAATCTGAGCACTCAAGGAAGCCAAGTCAGGATCAAGAGCCAAAACAGGAGCAATATAAGTGGTGGGAGGCCGAAGAGTACTCTAAAGAGGAGCACGGAACTGAGTCTGAGACTGCTGAGAAGATGAGACAGGCAGACGTCCTTTCTTGGGATAGTGATATGTTCAATGGCTTCTCTGATGGCAGTAAGCACACTCATCGGAAGCCAGTAGCCTATTTTTGGGGCTAGCCATTTTATCATCCGTCATTGTAATGAACTAGCAAGAACAATAGAAAAGATCCAAACAAAGGAGAGCCAATACACAAATAGGGATATCCACTGGGGTCGAAGAATAATAAGCATTAAATTACCAAGTGAATAACACCTCAGATAAGGAACCAGATGATAATACCTCATATGGGTCAAATATCCAAACCCAGTTCAGAAAAACAATCTTTGCGATGTGAAGCTGAGCTAGAGAGATAATAGTGAATCAAAGCGAGAGAGTGGCCAACCAGACGAAGCCCTCACACACAGTCGTGATCCACGACTTATAATCCATGAACCAAAGAGGGTTACGGTGCAGAAAAGACCACCTACGAATCAGCGTCGCGAATCAGATGACCAGATGGGTTGATTGAACGAAACAGACGAGTCGACTCAAACAGATGGGTTGACTTAGATGACCAAATGGGTCGACTCAAACAGATGACCAAACAAGCCAAACCCAATCTCGAATTAGACCAACAAGAGTACCACAATCGGTGGATTGCGATTCGAACTTAGATAGGTCACACGAATCTAGAAAGCTGAACCAGAGAAGAATCGACAATGGCTGCTAGGGTTTTGAACATAGCTTTGATACCATGTAAGATTTTTGAATGACTTCTGTATATTCAATTATGTTTCTAATACAAGAGTACATCGGTTTATATAACAAACTAACCCTAAGACTGAAAAGGAAACTAGAATAATTACTTAATCCCTAACATTCCCTAAAATATACAAAAAAAATATGTACTACCATATATACATAAAACCTAATATTTTCACAATGGATTTGAGTTTGGATGTGGATTCAAATCTAAGGATTTAAATCTAAAATGCTAAGAATTAGTAGATGCATTGGAAACACACACACAAAAACATACAATATGTACATACATATAGATAACGATATAGTGTTTGAGTTATTTGTGGAAAATCATGGAGGAGGAGAGAGAGCTGGCTCAAGCAAATCCAAACATAGCCCAAAAGTAATATATTTCTTAGGAATGAGCTCAAGCAAATCTTACTATATGTTAGACATATCTGTTATGTATGAGATAATGGTTATCTTAATTTACTTGCCTTTAAGCAATTGTTGTTTTGTGGTGCGTGATTTTAAGCTCTTCCAGTGCTCACTCCTTGTTCATTAATGTCTTCATATTTGTGGTTTTGTATAGAAGGTTAAAGAGTCATGTGTAAGGACTCAAAGCCAAAGGAGTCAGGAGGAAAGGGAAAGGGAAAACAAGCAGCAGGAGGAAGTGATGATACTGCTTCAAAAGGTAAAGGAAAAGGAGCGAAGACAGATGGGCTTGGCACCTACACATATGTCAAAGGTTGTTTCTTTCCCTTAATCTGTTTTTCAGGAGCTTCTATGTTTTTTTAACTGCAATTTATCTAGTATGTTGAGTCTCATGATTTGACTCTGGGTTTTGGATTTTGTTTTTAGCAAGGCATATCTTATGTGAGAAGCAATGGAGGATTAATGAAGCATACGAGAAGCTAGAAAAGATGGCTGGCTTAGTAATGGAGACAAGGTTCCACCTGCTAAGTTTGCAGAGGTGAATTCCCCATTACATTATCCATTTCTCATTATTTTTTAACACATTTAGTTTAAAACTTTTACACTTGTTGGCCAAGGTTTTGTCAGTATCAATTTCTGGTTTTGAACTTGGAGGGGGTCATTTTTGACTCTTTCATATTTTTGTAATGATTTATGATCTTGACGGTGAACCTGATTCAATTGTATTTAGTTGGTTTTTATTTAGGTATTTAATGGGTTCATCATTTTCACTTAGCTACTTAATTGCTTTCAAGCCTTCTAAAATGTGCTAAATAATTATGATCTCTTCAACTTAATGATTATTATAATAGTTTTGAAGTACTACAATACAAAACCTTGGTCATTGGAAACAAATTGCATGAACACGCCATGTTGAAAGTTAACTAATGGTCCATATGTTTGGGTGAGAAAATGTTTTTCTTATTTCTTGGCATTTGGTACAATGGAAAATGAAAGTCAACAAAAAATGCCCTGTGGTAAAAATAAACCTATTTGGGCAGAACATGGTTGCACTTTTAGAAAGTGTAAAACGTTTTCCAAACTAAAGTCTTACCAATCCCGCCACACTACCACCAGCAACACCACCACCACACTACCACCACCACCACCACCGCCGCCACAACCTCCTCTACATCACCACCCCTGCTCTTGCCACCACCACCGCCACCCTGTTGCCACCTCCTTACCACCACTAATACAACCGTTAGTACATTAGTTTTAAGGACGCAAAATGTTTTTCGTTAGAAAATGGTTTTCGCTGAAACAAAAGGAGCGTAGGAAAATTGTTCGGGTGTTCTCTATACAATCTCCTATAGAGAATTTTTGACCGAGATCTTGTCTCAGGAATATTTGAAGGAGCCATAACACTGACATCTCTGCGCTGCTTTTCTATCTTTTTCTTCCAGCTAGTAGCAGAATATTCAGAGTGTCCATCAGGGAAGAAGGGTGGAGACTTGGGAGGGTTTCTGCGTGGTAAGACGGTTGGCCTATTTTAGGATGTTGCCTTTAGCACAACTGTTGGAGCTACCAGTGCACCATTTAAATCAACGTATGCTATTTTAATTCCTGATTTTTGCTCTGCAAACCTGCTAGCCACATGTTAAGCTTTATCTTATGCTGTTCATGTTGCTTAGACCGGCTAAATTTGTTATGCTATTGATGATACAGGAATGGATACCACATTATCTTGTCCTAATGGAGGAAGAATTGATAGAACTTAGCATTCAAAGTTGTGCTCTCTCGGATTATTAGCCACCAAATCAAAGTAAGCATTTTGTATTTGTCTGTGTGAGACTTTGGCTTGATTGTGGCATGGTTTTTAGAACATAATTGACTCAATGATGCTTCAACCTTTTAGATGTTGGTTTGATAAGTAGTTTTTTTTTTTTGGTAGTCCGTTTTCTGTTATATAGAGTTCTGACTGCTGGATTTGGTCTTCATTGTAATCCACTCTGTTAAAAATCATTTGATAATCAAAGGTTTTGCATGGAATCCCTTGATCCTTAGGGCACGCTTGTTTAGATGGATTGGATAAGGAGTATTGTAATTCATCGGACTGTTAGTCCTGGGATACATTGTCCCTAGACTATTTGGTTAGACTAGATTTGTATCATATATTTGTTTAGTCATGTTTGTTTAGTCATGGGATTAGATATCCGGATTGGACTATTTTTAGTGAATTCAATGTTTGGTTAGACGGACTAGATAAGAATAGATGTTCAAAAGACTATTTTATCCTTGTAATTTATAATTTATATTTTTTTATTTAATATATAATTTTAAATTTGTAATATATAATTTATAATTTAACAACACTAAAATTTTTTAATTTATAAGGCCATAATTTTTAATTTATTATTTTTAATTAAATTAAATTTATAATTTATATTTCTTATTTAATATATAATTTTAAATTAACAACACTAAAAAAATAATTTTATTTAATATATAAATTTAGGCTGTGTTTGGAATGATTTCCAAACTATAATTCGACCTACACATTCCAACTTCATGTTTGGATATGGCTTTCAAAATGTATTTCCAAAACTCTTCAGAAAATTGTCTTAGGCACGATTTTCAATTTTTTTTTTCAAATTTGGCCTAACTGGACGTCCCACCGGTCGTTCGGCCGGTTGACCGAAATGATGCAATTTTATTTTATTTTATTTTTTATTTTTTTTATTTTTACAATTGACATATGTTAATTTTTATATATTCGAAAAAAATATTTTCCAAATTTTTAAATTTTTTTTATGTGCTTTAATAGAATTTTGAGTTGTATGTTTGGTTATGAGTTGTAAGTTTTTGCTTCCTTTGCGGTGCCAACCTAGTTGGGATTGTTGAGATTAGCTATGATGCTAAATGCACTTCTCTACTTTGTTGATATATTTTTGCATGTATATTGCTTTTTTCATCAATAAAACTTTATTTTTTGCCGATAAAAAAAAAAAAGAGTTGTAAGTTTTTGTATCAAATATCATATGTCACATAAAAAATTCTCCACTCAACTCAAAACTCTTTCACCAAATAAATTTTCCACACTCAAATCATAATTCCAAAACTCACAAACTCAAAATACAACTCATACTCTCAAATCATATTTACAAAACTCTACCAAACGCAACCTTAATTTTTTAACAACACTAAAAAAAATTAATTTATAAGGCCATAATTTTTAATTTATTATTTCTAATTAAATTAAATTTCTAATTTCTAATTTATATTTTTTATTTTTTATTTAATATAAAATTTTAAATTAACAACACTTAAAAAAAGATATTAAATACAAGAGGGTTAAAAATATAATTTCATAAGCTAATCCCATGATTTCTATCTCACCCCCATGGGATATAACAATCCAACAAATATGAGACTAATAGTTTAAAGGAAATATTAGTCTGGAGCAACAATTGACTATCAAACAACGGACTAATAGTTCAATCTCATGTCCTAATTTTTCAAAACAAATACCACCTTAAGTTCATACAAAAATGATGAGAAGGGAAACATAACACCTCATGCACAATCGAGAATATACATAACACACACACTCTCTCTCTCTCTCTCTCTCTCATATTATTTAATCATCTACTTAAATAAGTGTATTTATTTAGATCACATTATTTTTTTTATTTTCTTTTTTGCACATTTTTCGTTTAATTCCAAACAATTCTGTAGTTTAGGTGAAGGTACTCTATGCAGAGTTATGCTCGTCATATGCAGGATTTTGGAGTCATCATAGGCAAAATGGTCTCAGACATGTGCCAATCCTTATCACATTATTTGGTTTTCCAAGACGAGGATAAAACTCTGTTTGATTTATTTTTTCCTGAGCAAATTACTCTTAAATAAAGGAGACCCCATATAGGCGCTGTTTGTCAAGTAGATTTTTAGCTTTTTTTCAAGTTAAAATTTATAAAAAGTCAAAATAAGTTAAAATAGATAATAAAACAAAATATTACATCAAATTCATAATCATTTTATTTTTTTTTCTTACAAACATCACACGTGACTAAAAAAAATCCAACTCTCTTTCTAAACACGAAAATTTTAGCTTATAAAAGAGATGCAACTCTAAGGTCTAGAGTGTATACATTCTTAAAAAAAGCCACAAAGTTTAATGAGTATCAATCTAAGAAGAATGGACACTTTTAAAAAGGTAACGTGTCGTGTCTAATATTGACATGACACGATATTCACTAGACTCTTTCTAATACTTAGACACATAAAATATATTACAAGTTCGAATAAAATAACTTGAAATCCAATGATAAAACAAAAATTAAGTAAATTTATACCTATTCTCCTCTTTTATACTTAAGAAATGAATATATTAGATTTAAAATATTCATATATATGGCATAATAATTATTCATTCATATATATAACATATCATAAATAAATAAATTATATATTTTACAGATGTCCCTACTGTGTCATGTTCTACATTTTATAAAAAATTTACATGTCGATGTGTCAGTGTCCTATCACATGTTTGTATCCATACCTTCTAGGTATATGAATAACGGTGTGAAGGTAATTAAACCCCTCAGCAAAATACACAAATTCTTTCATTCATGCACTAAAAGGAAGCTTAATTCTAAAACTTACTCACTAGTTCATCTATGTTAACTATAAAAAAGGTAGCTCCCTAGAGTCATCATCTTCGATTATCGCAATAGGTATCGTGATAATCTCGTGAACTCTTTAAATTTAAAAATTTTTAAATTTAAATTTAAGTGTAAATTATAAATACATTATTAATATTTGCTTAAAATATAAATTACCTATTATGAATTGAAATATTAAAAATACTGCCTTATTAAAATTTTTTTATTTAACAGAGTTAACTGAAAAATAAAATTTCTAATTGTTCTCTTATACAATAATAAAATTAAATGAATTATTAATTGAAATAAATTTCGATTATCATTAAAAATTATTAATTAGCTTGATAGTTTATTAATAAAAGAGATTAGTTGTTATGAAATAAAAAATTTAAGAAACGAAATATAATTTTTAAAATTATTTTATATTTTAAATAAATCTTAAAAGATGTATATATAATTTTTTTTAAAATTTAAATATGAGAAACGAAACCGGCGATAATTTTCCAACACTGTACTTGCATTGAAATGGGACGGAAAGTAAAAACTAACACAAATCTGGTGCACCGTATGTTGAGCGCGTTTGGTTAGGTTGGGTGGGGTCGGATCCATATGTTCAACGCAATAACGTGTGAATCACTCACTTTTTTCGACGCTGTACTTTCTCTTCTTCTTTCTAACGGCTGATTTGGTAATTTAGACTTGGTTTGAGATATACTAAGGCCCCGTTTGGAGAGTGGCTAAATTAGTCAATTAGTCAAAAAGTTACTTTTTTAGTTAAAAAGTCAATAAATCATACCAAAAAGTCAAAGATTCTCTTTTTACGTAATTAGCCAAAAAGTCATCCCAAACATACAAGTTTTTTTTACCTACCTTTTCAGCCAATTAGCCAAAAAATTACTAAATTAGCCTGTTCCCAAACGAGGCCTAAATAATACAAAAAGTTAAAAAGTCACTATTCTATTTAAGTCACATTATCTTATTTAAATCACATCACTCCTCTAACACATTACATCAAATCCAACCCATATAAGCCAATAAGTCAAAAAGTATACTTTTTTAGAACATCCCAAACCAACCCTTAATATTTTAGTTTAAAAGTTAAAAAATTAATAATTTATATTAAAAAATTAATTTTTTTTATTTTTTATATATTTTTTCGTAAAAAATCAAAAAATTATTATAAATATATTAATTTTTTTATCTCATATTTTAAGTAAAAAATTAAAAAATTACTAAAATAATATATTCGTAAATAAGTCCACTAATTTTATGGCATTATTATAGTGAGTAATTTAATTGCTCCTTTAATATGTGTTGGGAAAGATAATCTTAAGGTCTATTTTGACAATATAATTAAAAGTTAATTTTTTGATTTTTTAAATTTTTTTAAATGATATCATCTTTTTATTTTTTATATTCTTTTAAAAAAAAATTAAAAAATTAATTTTTTATCTCCTTTTCAAGATAGACCGCTTATCTTTCTCAACACATATTGAAGAAGATATTCATCCAAAAAAACACATATTGAAGAAGCAATTAAATTAGACTAATGTTAGATATTTTAAAAATTTTATTAAAATTTTTACCAAATGTCTTATATGGATGTAGAACCCACATAATGTGAGTTGCATGTGAGACATTTGGTAAAATTTTTAATAAAATTTTTAGAATCTTTAGTATTTTTAATTAAATTATTCACTGTAATAATGTCATACAGTGAGTGGACTTCTTTAAAAATAAAAATAAAAAGTTGGGAGCTCTAAATATAGAGTTTTAGGCCAACTTTGGCAATTCAAAAATAATCCATCTTTTTATCTTTTTTTCATCACATCATCTCTCTATTTTTCTATACATCTTTCCATAAAAAGATAAAAAATATACTTATTTCAGTCATTCCAAACAACCCTACTCTAATAAATTGTCCCTCACCCATGATATAATTTTTATTTATTTATTTTAATACCGAGTGTATGGAGCTTTGTTTGGATCGCTAAATTTAAACGATGTACTATTTCCTTCGAAACAAAAAGTGAGTGGAGTGCATGTGAAATGAATGAAGGTGACCCTGACGAGAATATACTATTTCCGTCAAAACAAAAAGTCAGTGGGAGTGCATGTGAAATGAGGGCGACCCTGCCGAGAATATACTAAAACAAAAAGTGAGTGGAGTGCATGTGCAATTCTAAGAACTGTGTCTCAATTAATCAATTTCTCTCTCTCTCTCTCTCTCTCTCTCTCTCCAGTCTCTACACTCACCCCACATCCCAACCCCTTCTCTTCTCCAACCTTCATCCTAGGTTACCATCTACTCTTTAAATCCAGATTTTGTTGGGTTGGGAGGGAGTGGGTTTGAATTCAATTGAAGTAGCACAGTTTGACAATGGAAGTGCCTGTTGTGTCCTTCATTGTCAAAAGACTTGGAGTTTTGTTAACTGAAGAAGCAAAATTCTTATACGGAGTAAGCGACCAAGTTGAACAAATCCGAGTCGAGTTGAATCGAATGCAATGCTTCTTACAAGACACAGATTATGCAATACAATCTGATCATGTAGATGCGAGGGTCAACAACTGGTTTGCGGAAATCAGAAAACTTGCTTATGAAACCGAAGACATCCTTGAAACTTATGTCATCCAAGTTTCATCCAAAAGGAACAAAAAGGGTTTCCGAAACACCCTTAAAAGATTCGCTTGCATCTTCAACGAATGGCTAGACGTTCACAGGGTCGGAAGTGAGATCGGTGCCATTAAAAACAAGATCATTGACCTCACCGCTAGTTTGCATACTTACGGCTTGAAAACTATAGGTGAGCCAGTTCAAGTGGTGATTTTAAATTTAAGTTTTTATTTATTAATAATTTCAATTATTGTTATATTTTTATTTCATGTATATTTTTTCTCTTTTGAGATGCAAAATTATTACTAATTAAAATTTGAAATTTAAATTATGTTAATGTATTCCATTACTCTTTCGTGTGACATAGTCAATTTTAGGAAAGAATAATATTTTATATTTTAATTTTTCAAGAAAATTTAGGAGAAATTAAAATGACATCTCTCTACAAATTTGTGTAAGAATTTAAGGATAACAATAATTTGCTTGGTAGTTAAAATTCTTGAGATTTTAAATCGTTAAATAATAATGACCACTTTAACATATATATAGTACAAAAAGCCCTCATGATCTTAAAAATTCTAATTTTTCTGATAACATCGTTTCTCTCTAGCGTGATCTTTTCAGTGGTTGATGTGATTTTAAAATTTAATAACTTTTTATTCATATCTCAATTTTTTTGTAAAATTTATAATTTTAAAAATTTCATTGACTTAGTCTAACTTAGTGATCAAAATTTCACTGACTAACTATCTCAGGTCAATAAAATTTCGTTAACCTTTTCTTTTTGAAATTTTATATTCATCATGGATCCTGTTTTACAGATTTTGATGAAACAATTCAAAAAAATACAATTTTTATAAATAGAAAAAAGATCTAGATCAAAAGTTATACAATTTTGAAATTTTTATAAATGAATTAAAAAAGTAATAGGTGATACATGAAGCGGTATAGTGAGAGTATTTTTGTCACTGTTTATTTTGGAGGACCTATATTACTATAAAAAATTGTGTTGTCCTTATCCTTCTAAAAAATATTACTAGAAATCATAAACAAAAAATCCCGTAAATTTATGGAAACATATAAAAATAATATTTCACAATTTTAACCTCCACTTTTTTTAATATATATTTTATAAAGGATGTATTATTATATGGTGAAAAATGATTCAAAAAATAGAATTTTTATGTACAAAATTCATACAAATTATGTGACACTGTTATTTTTGGACCATAAAATGAGCATTGTTTTCCTCTTTAAAATGAAAGAATCACAAAAGAAAAAGAAATAAATCATTTTATGTGAGTTTTTATATGAAAATTATATTCGTACAACATTATTATTGAATATCGACCGTTAGAAAGACTAAACTAATACTGTTGTAGGTGAAGGCATAAGAAGTTCGGCAACTGAGAAGCAACAAGAATTGAGGCAATCTTATCAGCATGTTGTTGAAGAGGATTTTGTTGGGTTTGAGGAAGACTTGAATAAGGTTGTGAAACATTTAGTGCAAGTTGATGTCTATACTCCTAGTCGAGTTGTCTCTATTTGCGGCATGGGTGGTTTGGGGAAGACTACTCTAGCTAAAAAAGTATATCATCACAAAGATGTCAAGAATCATTTTCATTGTTTGGCATGGGTATGCATATCTCAGCAATACCAAACAAGAGATATTCTGCAAAGAATCTTCATCAAACTTGTTCCAGAGAGGAAGAAAGAGGTTGTCAGGATGAGAAATGAAGAGTTGTTTGAGCAACTTTATGAAGTCCAGCAGAGAAAAAAATGCTTAGTTGTACTGGATGATATTTGGTCAATAGAGGCTTGGAAGAGCTTGAAACCGGCCTTCCCAAATGGAAACGCGGGCAGCAAAATATTGCTAACAACTCGTAATAAAGCACTGCCTTCACAAATAGATCCATACCATATCTTTCATGAACCCACGTGTTTAAATGACGAGGAAAGTTGGGATCTACTTCAAAAGAAATCATTACTAAGAAGAGATGGTAGAGGTAATATTAATCAGTCCACATTACTATATATTTTGATACAAATTAAATTATTTCAA
Source organism: Camellia lanceoleosa (assembly GCA_025200525.1). Lineage (NCBI taxonomy): Eukaryota > Viridiplantae > Streptophyta > Magnoliopsida > Ericales > Theaceae > Camellia > Camellia lanceoleosa. The sequence continues at coordinate 30,703,808 of CM045772.1, forward strand.
TGTTAGTTTTCATATCATTTGTGTGATCTATTATCATATAAAAAGATTAATGACTCATGGGTAGAGATTTGGAAAGATGGACAATACTTTAGCTCTACTGGCTATAGGTCGTACCAAATGTATTTAGAATATTCATTTTACGAAAACTACATAAAATTGAAAACATTCAAGGAATTACTTTCTAGTGAGATAGAAAATAAAATTTTACACAAACATGTTTGCACCTTCGTACCTTTTCACTTGCATCTCATCACATAATCACTTGCACCCCCTATATTTTTATAATTTTTTTTTCTCTATCCCATTGTGTTGTAATTCTCCCAAGTTTCAATAGTTGGAATAGGGAAGGACTTATACAAAAAAAAAATCAAATTAATCAGGCATTCAAAATCACATGATCCATAGTTGTTTTCTAAAAATAGATAGTATATTATCAAAATCATATATTTAAAAGAATAAATAAATATGATCTTATTATTATGTGGTTATAAATATATGATTAATTATGATTTTTTTCGTAGTCCATTTATTTGATAAATCTTACAATATATGATTTAAATAATCGAAATAGACCCAAATTACCCCATACGAAGGGTTACAATAGCATTCCCAAGACACCAACAACAACTCAATGGTTATCAAACATATAGATACATAAAATTTATACAAATATATAAAAGGTAAACTATCAATAGATCTTAATAGTTGGACTTAATTTCCATTAAGTTCAACTAAAAATAAGTTCTAGTAAAATTGTCGCTAAGAATATTTTTTTTGTAACAATTTTTTTCATGTTGCTAAAAATAGACAATTATTGATTTTTTTTTTTTTTTTGTCATGGTTTTTATAAATTATCGCTGAAACTTACAATTAGTAACTTTTTCTGTGACGAATTTTTCAAACTGTCGCTGAAAGTTAAAAATTAGTGACTTTTTTGTAACATTTTTTAAAACTGTGGCTAAAACTTATAACTAGTGATATTTTTTGTGACAAAATTTTCAAACCGTCACTGAAAATTAACACCTATTAGGACTTACACATAAGTTCTCCATATATATATATACAGATATATGATGTGACATATTTAAGTCTTCTTATTTTAAATCAAAAGACCTATTGAATGGGTCATGCTATATGCAAGTTATGACATTTACAATTTTGATTATCAAAAATGTCATAACTAGATTATTTTCAATTATAATTAAAAAATGAGTCATAACTAAACACCATAGAAGGTATAACTAAAAACATTTTAAATTATATCTAAAATAATGTCATAATCAATATCACAATAAATAATAAATAACACAACAATGAATTATAACCAAATCATAACTAACAACATAATAGCTTATAACTAAATATCACAAAAATTACAGACCTCGAAAGTAGAATTTCCCCTCATTTGGGGTGGCCTTTATTTCAAAAATACAATGCCACATTATTTTGATTCAAAATTTTGTAAATTGATGATAAAACAGCATTTCCATCCCCCAAAAAAATGTGGTCCAAGCATTTCACTTAGAAAGAAAAGCTAATTCTTTTATGTAATTTATTAATGGACAAATTATCTACACCTCCCTCGAGATTTAACGAAATTACAGATTCCTTCCTAAGGTTTTAAAAATTACATCATGTCTCATCGCAATTAACGCCGTTAATAGATATCATAAATTGAGTAAAATGCCCTTACGACAAATTAGGAAAAATTACCTACACCCCCTTGAGGTTTAGCTAAATTATAGATTCCTCTATGAGGTTTAGCTAAATTATAGATTCCCCCCTGAGGTTTAGCTAAATTATCATTTTTAAATAAGTTATGAAATGCAAAATTAAAATGGGAAAATGCTTATCACACTACAAAAAAATTAAGATTTTAAAGACCAAAATTTAGGAACAATTATTTTTAGGAGAACAAATATTTTTGTTGCAAAAAGTGTCATTATATTTTTAGCAACGAAAATTGAACAATAGTGATTAATTATTATATTTTTGGTATCAAATTTTTTGTCTAAAAAAATAAACCATTTTGAGGCCAAATTATTTTGTTCCTAAAAGTCTATTTATTATTAACATTTTCAAAATTTTATTACTAAAAGCCTTATTTTTGACTTTTCAGGGTAACTTTTTAGCGACTATCCTCATGACGATAGAAATTAGTCCCTAATGTCTTTTGCAACAAAATTTTCACTTTTAGAGATCAAAAAAATTGATCACTAAAACTCTTATGTGTTGTAGTTTCAAATGGTAAAAATATCATAAAATTAACAAATAATGAAATAAGTTAAAAACATAAGAAATGGCTTGTCAAAAAAATTCTTAGAATATGCTTGGTTTGATTTTTAGAAATTTATTTTTAATTTTTTTTAAAAAAATTACAAATTAATTAAGAAATAAAAAAATAATTATTATTTTTATATAATTTTATCTTTTGAGTGGTTAGAAATAATTTTTACAAATTAAATATATTTTTTTCATAATTTTTTTATTAAATTAATTTTATTTTATTTTTTAAATTCTGAAATTTTTTTCTAAACAATAAATCAAATATGGTTCCAAAAACTTTAATTTTCTTTTCCATTTAACGTAGTTCTTTTGTAAATTTTGTTGATTTATTAAAGAGATTTCAACAAGGGTAATATCATCCATCAATTTATATTTTGGTGATGTCAACTAACCATTCTTAACGTTTAGTTAACGCTAGGGGTTAAATTATTATGCGAATATAAACTTCGAGGGACGAGATGTAATTTCTAAAACCTCAGGGGGAATTTGTAATTTAGCTAAACTCAAGAGAGGTGTAGGTAATTTGCCCTTTATTAATCTAAAAGAATTGAACATAATTGGATGCTAAAAAATTTAGTGTTAATTATAATAACATCTCGTGAACTAGTATTGAATATTAATGTCACGCCCCACTTTTTATTACTCGAAGTCATTACCAATTCCATTAACTTAATTCAATTTCGGAGATAACATGTGGAAATAAACTCATACACTCAATCTGTAGAAGTGATTAACAATACTCTCATTCGTATGCAGAGTAAATATTACATGAGCATTCTAAATAAGATGCCCTCAGGCTTACAACATTAAATAATCAAATGAAGGGTACAACCCTTTTACACATATGGCATTCATTTACAACGAAGAGGCCCCGTGGCCAACAAATAAGTAAATCCAACTCTTGCAGCTCAACCTGCTTAATACCTGAAAAAGATTCAACAACGTGGGATGAACATATAGTCCAGTAGAGATCTCAACATGATCCTCAACAATAACAACATTACAGATAGCTATGATCATGCACACTCATTCTCGTACTAGAATAGTAATATGACAGTTTATACAAAATATATATATGTATGAACTTTTCTTGAAAACAACCGTTCATTTAACGCTATGCGATTCATCTTTCCTTATTCCTTTAATTAATCCTCATTAAGAACTAATCACTCAACCCTATACTCCCTCCATTTCCCATGCATGACATGCATTACCTTTTCAAAATATGTTTATCATTAAAACCTTCATTCTCCTTCACACTTTCCAAAAGACAAAAATGACATTTTGGTTTGTTTCTACTACTATCAAACCTATACATGCATAACTTTGTAAAAAATAAATTTACACCCACCAACATGTATACAATCAATCAATGGAGTAACTCGGTCCTCCGAATCAGTAACCAATCAAATCCATGATATTTTCGCCATTACAACTGAACAACAACAATTCCCCTCTGCTCTACCAGATATGCGCTTCGTAAGCCAAAGATATACTGAAATAACCACAATCAACTTCGCTCTACTAGCTATATGCATAGTAAGCCAAAATGCACTTCTCACAACAACATACCATATTACCAGGCGCTTATGGAGGGTGTGGTACCTTAGATTATAAGCGATACAGCTTCTCAGCGCTAGCCGGAAGGTAACGGCATTTTGATTATAAGCGGCATATAACGCCAACAACAACCATGCAACAAGGCATATTCAACATGTATATTGCAACCACATAAACTATCGGGATGCAAACAATGTGTTAAGATATATGAACACATAGGTGTGTGGAGTACATCCCTATCTTCTCACACACCGGAGTACAACCCTCTCTCCTCCCTAACAAATATACATATAAAATGTATCTCAACATTTCATCACATATGATGTTCAATCAACAATGGTGTAAAACATACCGACCATAATCCATCTCAAACATGTCATCCTCCACCGATGACCAAGGACAAAACCTCTAGATGCAGGTATATTGTACATCTATTGAAGACGCAATTACCATGAATCACAAACCAAACAATAACATTAACATGGTAGTTAAAAATACAACTTCTACACGTGTATTCAACACTCAAGATACAACAACCCAATTCTCAATCTTATTTCGAAAATACATTTATCATTTTCACAGAAACAATCCCAATTCCTTTTTGTTATCACAAAATCAACTCCACTATTCTTGTTCCCATGAAACCAATTCCAAAGCTATGATTTATTTCCTTAGGCATTAACACCCTTATCCAACTCATTTTAATCAAAGAGATTCATATACATTAGTCAACAAACCCCCATTTTAATTTACCAAAATCAAAACATAATTTAGGGCTTTTTCTTCATTTAACTACAACATGCTAATTTATATTCTAATTAGCCAAGACAACAACTAATGAAGCCAAACCCAATCTTAACACAACCAACCCTAGGTTTACCCCATGATTTTCACAAATCCAACATGATACAATTTTGATGCAATACAAAATAACCACATGTCTATCTATAGATGGAGCATTGAAAAGAAACAAGGAGAATCCCTACCTCAAAGGAGAACCCAAATGGAGAAGATTGACCCGAAATCCAAGTGCTCTAAATCCACAATTCTTCCGATTAAAGTGAAGCCCTTGACCTCCTCTTTCTTTTTAACAAAGGACCTAGGATGGATTCATACTAGAAAGAGATGAAATCTAGAGATAATAAGTTTAGAGAGAGAGACTCTACTGCTAGGGTTTCAAGAAAGAAAGAAGGAGAAAATGTTATTTTTCCCCGCCGTGTGTAATATAAATGAACAGTTTCGCTCGGCGAAGACACGTCGCCGGCGACAAGACACAAGAAACAAACCTCGCCGAGCGAAGAAGCTCGCTCGAGCCAACAAACATCGCTCTCGTGTCTAAGTACTAGACGCAACTCTCTCTCGCGCGAAGCCACCCTCGCTCGAGCCGACAAACACAAAACTCCACTCTCGCTCGAACGACCAAACCCTGGCTCGAGCGAATAACAAAGATGAAGCTCGCTCGAAGCGACCAACTCCTCGCCGGCGAGGGTCCAAAACTCGACAAAGAACTCTTGGTTTCCAACACAACCAACCTGGAACAAACAAGTCCAAAACATTCTATAACTCAAATTTAAAGAATTGAAGGACAGAAACAAGTTCAAAACAACAACCGGAATCCACGGAACTAAGTTCGGATATTACAACCAAAGGAGAAAGAACCGGGATCGCTATAATTAATATCCTCTTAAACTAAAAAATTGTACAGTTAAACCTTTTAATTTTAAAATATCATACAAATATCTTTGTTTAGAATTATTAGGTACTTTCAAAATACCATGTTATCTACATTATCTACTCTCCGTTAATGAGAAACCACAATAAAAACTAAATAGGCTTCATTTGTCTGTTAACTAACCCCACAAAGATGAATTAATATGTTTCATTCATAAAAGTTATTGCTATGCAATTAATATGGAACACCATATTGATAAGAATAATACTATGTGTACCAATTAGTGTACTAACAGATGATGTGGCATAATTTTAAAGGTTCTGGGTATTTGTAATTTAATTAATAAGTGTGGTCAGTAATAATAGCATAACACTAATTAGTACACTAATTGGTGCATGTAGCACCACTGTATTGATAATGACACATAATACTCGAAGACTAGTCACTAATTATTGATTCATGTATGATAACTTTGTAATACTAGCTTGAAGAATGGAATCTAAAGGGAAGGTTAGGGGTACATACATACATCACTCTTTTTATTTTTTTTTATTTGTCTTTTTATAACAAATTAAAAATTAATTAAAATAACAAATTCTCAAACGGGCCACAGTTCACTTCTTGGCTCCTTTCACTCTCTTTGCACCAAATGCATGCATGAGTTTGAGCTTTTTCTGCTTCTTTGTTGACATAGAACTTTTGATTGAAAAGATGCAAGTATCAATGTAAACAGTGTTGACTTTGAGGCAAAGTTGAGGACGCGGCTGTTTTGGACCCCAATAATTGGTTGAAAAAAAAAAAAAAAAAAAAACTATCCCTTAAATAGAAACAAAAAGGCTTGTTGATGTAGTAAATTATTTAAAATTGGATCATTATTTTCCAAATATATGGTTTGTGTATAGGATGTTATTGACTATCCCTGTTACAGTTGTTTCTGAAGAAATAAACTTTTTAAAATTGAAATTGATTAAATCTTACCTTTGGTCAACTTTGTCACGAGAATAATTCAATGGATTTGATTGTTAAATTGAATTATGCAAGTTTGATTAGTAATTTTACAACTACTAATTTGAGTTTTATACTCGAGAATACAAGTTCAAAAATTTTAAATAAAATTTAAATTACCAACCGATTTGATTTTGTAGAAGAAATAAAATTTTTAAAATTAAAATTGATTAAATCTTACCTTTGGTCAACTTTGTCACAAGAATAATTCAATGGATTTGATTTTTAAATTGAATTATGCATGTTTGATTAATAATTTTACAACTAATAATTTGAGTTTTATACTCGAGAATACGAAAGTTCAAAAATTTTAAATAAAACTTAAATTACCAACCGATTTGATTTTGCAAAAATAAATAAATAAATAAATAAAATAAAATCAATCCATACTACAAGCTCGCTTTAGGATTATCTATCTATATATGTATAAAAGGCCCATGTTAAAAAACTTGATTTGGGTGTCGAAAAAGTTGGTTAATTTTAATTTTTTATTGCTTATTCATGCATGCATTCATTAGAATTTTCATTTTTGTTGTTTTATAGACTCTAGGCAATAATTTATTTTTTATTGTTTTTAAATTTTGCATTTTGTTATTTTTGTAGACTCTGGAGTGCTTGACACAAATATGGAGGCAATAGGAAGGAAAATGGTAAAGTTGTGTGCTGGTTTACCGTTAGCAATCATTGTGCTTGGTGGACTTTTGGCAACAAAGCATACATTAAGGGAATGGGAGGTTGTATACCAAAATGTTTGTTTGCATAAATGGAGTGACGACCCCATACAACATGACAATGGAGTATCAACGGTGTTAGCTTTAAGCTACCATGACTTGCCTTATCAATTGAAGCCATGTTTTCTGTATCTTGGTCACTTTCCGGAGGATTATAGGATAAATGCTGAAAGACTATATCACTTGTGGATAGGTGACGGTATAATTGTAGATGATGATAGAGTGGGAGATGAAACAATAATGGACGTGGCAAAACGTTACTTGGGTGCGCTTGCACAGAGATGCATGGTTCAAGTACAAGTAGACGAGTATACTCAAAGGATCGATTATTGCAGCATTCATGACCTTATGTTGGAGCTGTGTTTATCAAAAGCAAAAATGAATGATTTTCTTGGGATCATTCTTCTCCAACGCGAAACTGATCTAGCTAATTGCTTTTCCACCACAACATCAACAACTACTGCTCCTAAAATACGTAAACTTGCAATTCATTTGAATAGGGATGTCGAAAGAGTTGTCCTCCCTGAATTGGAGACAACTAAACATCTAAGATCCATATTGTTCTGCAATTCAAGGAGTGTCTACCAGGAGTCTTCAATAGAGTTGAACTTCCATTTGAAGTACTTCAAATTGCTTAGGAATTTGGTTCTTGAAGGATTTAAGTTTGATGAAAAGTCAGTCGAATCAATAGGCAACCTAATTAGCTTGAGGTACTTGAGTTTTAGGAGTTGTTCGACACCAAAATGGCATTCGTCTATCTGCAATTTGAAACACTTGCAAACCTTGGATTTACAATTGTGCGAGTTCAACTCAGGTGAAGTAATAGTCATACATGGAATGGAACAATTGAGGCATTTGTATATTCCGTTCGCACTCAATGTTAAATTAAAATTTGATGGGTTGTGCAACCTCGAAACATTAGGAGGGTTTAACACAAGGTCTTGTGACGTCAATGATCTGTGTAAATTGATCAATCTTCGGCAACTAGAAGATGCAAATTTCTGGAAGAAGCAGAGTCAGGACTTAGCGGCTTTCATCAACTACCTAAGCATCGGTGCCGACCACCTCCGACAAACATCCTTATCAGTTGAATTTTGCAAAAAAGAAGAAGAGTTGACTCTTCTCAAACAACTGTTAGGGTGTCACCATCTTTACAGATTGAGTATTCATGGAATTATTCCCGAGTTACCAGAGTACTGCCAGGGTTTCTTTCCCAACCTCATCGAGTTAACGTTGGTGGGATGTAACCTTGAAGAAGACCCTATGCCAACATTGGAGAGGCTACCTAACCTCCAATATCTCGATTTACGTGGTGCCTTTGTGGGGGACAAAATGGTTTGCTCCGCTAATGGTTTCCCCCAACTCAAAACCTTATATCTCTCTATGTTGACGCATTTAAAAGAGTGGAAGGTGGAAAAAGGAGCCATGCCCAATCTCTCTGCTTTACAAATTGGTTCTTGCCGAGGACTAGAAATGGTTCCAGAGGGACTGAGATTCATTGCTACCCTCCAACAATTTACAATTAGGAATGGGAGCCAAAATTTCAAAAAGAGGCTTCGAAGGGTCAATGGTGAAGAAGGAGAAGATTTTTACAAAGTGCGACATGTGTCTTCCCTCAACATTAGGTAAATTTCTTAATTCTGAATAATTCTTTCTTTCACAAGAGACCAAACAACTGTTGGGTCTCTTATCATTTCTTTCACATCCCCCTCATCAATTCTCATCATAAAATATGTTGATATATATATATCTCTTCTTGTTTGCCTTTATATTGGTTTAGGGGTGGACAAATTATCATATAATCTAAAAAATTAAACCAAACCGACATTATTGGGTTGGTTTGGTTTTTTTTTTGATGCATTGGTTTAGTTTTGAGTCTTCAAGTCTATAATTCAATAGGATTGGATTAATTTTTGGTTTAGGTTCTATTTATATCGAACAAACTTGATAATCAAATCTATCTATTTATTTATATTATAAGATTCGATCCATATCGGCTTGTTTTTACCTAATTAGTCTATTCTAATAGACTTGATTGCAATTAATCATTTCTCACTATTTATTTTGATTTTCAGTCGACATTGAGAAGCATAAGAAGAAGAATGGGAAGTGGAAGAAGAAAATACTGGGAGCTAGAGTTGGAATTTACAGTACTTAATTTTATTTTATTAGTTGTGTTATTGAATTTGATTTATTTTGGTTGTATTTAAACTTGAGTTGGATTTCACTATACTATTCACAACTATTGGCTTGTATTAAACAATATTTATTTTATGTTTGTGTTAAATTTAAATATTAAAGACTTGTTTATTTTAATTATTTGGTTCAAGTGCATGAATCATTTAAATATGTTCTAAATTTAATATCAATTCAAACCAAATTGACCCCTCTATTGGTTCATATCCATAAAAAAAAATTAATACGAGACTTGAGTAATAAAAGCTGACATTTTTTATAATAGATCCCCTATAATAAGATTTTTTTATAAGAAGACAAACAAGCCCATAAGTTTTATTGTGAGGAGGACAACAAGTGCAACAAACACAACCCAATTACTGAATAGATAATTTTATTTTTTAAACTTTTAAACACTAATTTTTTATTTAAAATTTTATTTTTTGAAAGTAATTTTTGGAATACTCTCATCAAAATCCATTTAGTAAGAGTTTGTATTGAATATGCAATATTGAAGAAAATGTTATTTATTTTTCCAACAATGAAATTTTTATTATCTATGAATAGAGAAATATCATATTAAAAATTAAAAATCCAAAATTAAGTGCTACAAAATGAAAAACCATATTTCATTGTTTGTAGATTAGAAAGAAATTTCACAGTCTATTGACATCAAATAGAAAATTTTAAACTACAGGGATAAAATGCAAAATTAGCATTGGTTGCTAAAAAAATTGCGATGAAAAGAGGCATCACGCTCACTATCAAGTACAAACTTTTGTTATGTATGGTGTTTTTTTCTTTTTTGTTTTATTTCATTCTATGCTCATTAATTTGTGTTTTAGAGAGAATATCATTAAAGAACTAAACGAAAAATTTTATATGTTTTTGAATTACCAATGCACATGCAATGCATATGTCATATGACCCTTTTAACAGATAAATTAGCACTCAATTGAACGTAGTAAATCAAAATTGCAAAAGTAAAAACAATTTGTTACATGTGGACATTTTGGTTAAGATCATGAAAGGAGGATATTTATTTTTTTAAACTGTATTTAGATCATGAACTTAAGTGGTATTTATAAAAGACAATAAAAAACTCGATAAAATGTACATGAAAGATAACTACATTTCACTTATTTTCACCCACCTTTTTTTTCTTTCCCTCTTCAATTCTATGATCTAAACACAGCCTAAATATTTTAAGGAGACTCAATGGAAACACCCATGTCCAACCCTTCCTACTCAGAAACTTTTGGGTGCTAGATATCATCTTGCCAAATCTCACGGAGGAATATGAAATTAACCTCAAGACTCCGTTTCGTTTTGAACAATATATTAATCTATACTTGCTGAAAATTTTCTTTTATAGGAATTAGCCTACTAAAATTTTACGTATCTCCTCATAATCTTCATGAGAATTTTTCACTAAAATTTTACAACTTAGTGATACAATCACATATGTGCTTCCTTTTCCAGATAAGAAAGGTAAAGCAGCTCCTGAAGGTTACATAATCGAAAATTATCACAAAGTTATGATTTAGTCACACATTGAGACTAAAATGGACAAACTATCAATTCAAACAGGTTCCCAAAATTCATGGTATAGTTTCTAAATGATCAATGTATATATGTTGGGCAGCCATTTGCTAGTTACTTGTTACACCTGTGAGCAAATCAGTATAATCACAACGGAGATAAAACTTTGATCTTTACTTCGAGAACCCCACGTGCTTCATTTGCTTAACGTCAAACCCCGATTCCTTTCAACACCATCTATTACTCAAAGTCAGAATCTGATAGTGGAATCTGGTAAGCATCTTTTGGTTCTGTGTCAGTGATGGAAGGAGGACAATCTTGGTTTGACACCGCTCTCTTCTTGTGTCTCTGATTTGGTCTGTCTTCATCATCCTGGAAATTTTCATATGGTGATTGAGCAAACATATAGAAAGCAGAGGAAAATAAAAATGCATAAAACAAATACTGTTTAATGTACAAAATGCTTATGCAAGTCCCACAGCAGTGAATTGGGCAGTTATGTATGCATAGCAAAATTAAGATCACTGATATTTATGTTTGTTAGTTGTAATTATGTGTTAAAGTGCCGTGTCCGACACTCATCGAATACCTATGTAGAACGGGTGTGGATATGGATACTGGTACGAGTACGCTAACACTGCAAAACCTTTTAAAAAAAAAAAAAAAGGATACAAGTACGGTTGTGGTACGTCAACAAATTTTTTATTTTTCATAGTTTATTGTTTGAGATTCAACCTAAAAATCCAAGTTTAATACCAAAACTAAAAAGAAAATTACAAAACCAAAAGAGAAATCACAGTTCAACAATACCCATATAAAAGCAAAGTCCTTATGCTATTTTAATGCCATTAAATAGGAAAAATTACAAAACTAAGTTTCATTCCAAAAGCAAACTAGAAAAATTTGGAAAGTTGAAAAATCAATTTTTACTTCCATCAACTTCATTATTGAATAATACATTTTTCATCTTTGACACATCAAGTAAAAGATTTGCAATTTCAAGTAAATCATAACTCTCTAATAAATTAAATGTATCACTATCAATGTCCCATAGCTTGGTGTACCCCCGATGTACCCATCATGTACCTATGAAGTACCTACCTGCCCAAAAATGTATAAAAACTACCCGGTATGTATTTCATGTACCCGATACGCATACAACTACCAGTACCCGTTATGAGTATGGCAATATTTTCGGAGTACCCGTGCTTCATAGCCGGACACTTTCCAACACTTAGACATACATGAAACATATTACGAGTTTGAATAAATAACTTGGAATCCAATGATACAACAAAAATTAAGTAAATTTATACCTATTCTCCTCCTTTATACTTCAAAAATGAATATCTTTTATTTAAATAGCTATATAATAAAGCAGGATGATTTTTAAATTTGTCCTACACATATTTGTCCTACTAGGACATTTGAACGGCTCAGATCTATTCAAATTATAAAACAACGGTTGAGATATATTTTTCAAAAAATATCCTACATGTACATTTTCTATTTTTCCGCTTCTCTCTCTTACTTTTTCTTTTTCTCACCCATCCTTCTATGATTCCATGATCTCATCTTCCTCTCTCTTTTCTTTTTATTTTTTTATTTTCTTCCGTTTTTATTTCTCTTTATTTGTTTTTTTATTTTTATTTTCTCCTTTTTGTTCAATATATTTTAAATATATTTCCATACGATGTATATATGCCCGTAATACACCAGGACATTATGGACATACATACAATTTCCATATAATTATATAAGCAAAAGCAGTATTGTATGTATGCCCGTGGAAATTGTATGTATGCTAGGCACATTTATCTCTCTAGCTGTTTATTACACAATCCAAAGCGAGTTTTCGTAAGGAGTTTTGTGAGAACTCCAAAATTTTATAATAAATTTGTGATTTTATCAAATTAAAAAATAAATTTAAATAGTGTTGGGATTACAATTATATTATAATCCTAATATTATTTATACTGTGCCTTCAGGTATGGGCATACGCTAGTTTATATATAAGACATAATAATTATTTATCCTTATATATGACATACATTTGATAAATACATAAATAAATTATATATTTTGTAGAAGTCCCCAATGTGTCGTGTCCTACATTTTTTGAAAATTTACATGTCGGTGTGTTAATGTCATGTCACATGTTCGTGCTTCTTAGGTATCAATAATGGAGTGAAGGTAATTAAACCCCTCAGCAAAATACACAAATTCATCCATTCAAGCACCAAAAGGAAGCTTAATTCTAAAAAAAGTTTGTCTATGCTAACTTACAAAAAAGGGGAGCTCCCTAGAGTCACCATCTTCGATTATCTGAGAGATCCACTTGATGATCTGCCAACCAAATAAATAGAAACAACTCAATGTGAAAAGGTACACAAATCACAAAGAATGTTGCATTTGCGTTAACTGCTCAATACAGAGTGAAATATATCTCAATAATTAAACCATGTAGTAAAATCCATCTCACAACAGATAGAAGGCCAAACCTCTGAACTTTCTTTGGAACCATTGTACCTCGCAACAAGTTGTGATGCAGGATCCACATCGTCATTCAAAAATGCCTCCAATATGTTTTTTGGCTTTTTTCCCTCGATTTTAATACTATCTTCTGTAGCATTCCTTTTGTAACGTACAATAATTAATTGTGGTATATCTGTTATATCCCTCCTAGGTCCACATGTTTCATAACTGTTCTCTGTTTGAGTGTGGAAAAAACAATATTGCTGGAGAAGAAGAGAAATTTAGTGACTAATATAGTTGCAAAAGATCATTTGTTAAATGTTCCAGCGTAGACTAGTCCATCATGATCATTATTAATTAAAATATTATAGTCCATAATAGTAAGCACACATACTTCTACATAAAAAAGAAAAAAACCTACAAATGGTTCTAGGAATAACAGTGGAGAGACGGAAAGATCATTCCTTCAACTGAATAAAGCAGAAGCAAACAACCTCTAATCATATGTACCATGCAGCTACAAGGACGTCTTACACAATTACTATTGGAGTTTATGAATAATTTTCACCATTGCAATACATGCCTCGTATACGTAACCTGGTGAACTTTAGTTTATTTTTATTATATAACACCTTCTGTGAGAGGAATCACATTCTTTTTCCTACACTACATAGCTTGACCTACAGAATAGTATTATTTGTATAGCTGGAGAGGACTCACATTCTTTGTACATATGGCTTGATCACAGAAATTCATTCTATGTACTTCCTACAGTTCTTTGTATTTCATTCTTTGAGATGAAACACATTTCCCTGTACATATAGCTCGATCCACACAATAGAATCAATCGACAAAAGTACAATTTTTTTTGTCAAAGATAACCTCAAAAGTTTTTAAAATGACCAAGAAGCATAATGAAAAACTTTCACCTTCTTTGGTTTAATTTATGAATAGCTTTTGAGTCTTTTGTTTTTCCAAAAAAAAAAATTTGGGGGGAGAGGGGGGGGGGTTTAGTGAACTTTTTTCATATTTTTTTTAATTTTATTTTTTACTTTTTAGATGCACCTAATCTAGATGTACTTAAAAAATAAAATATTTGTAAAAAAATATGAAATTGTCTTTTAACATTTTTTAGATTTTTTTTCAAATATTTTAAATTTTAAGGGCATCTTAGGCAGATCTAAAAAAAAAATAAAAAATAAAAACTAAAATATGAAGAAAAAAAATCGCTGAAGACAAAAAACAAAACAATTTTGAGTTCCAAAAGTTGGTTTTTAACTCATATAGGATAACAATGAATGATGAATACTTTTAATTGGCCATGTCTCACATGGAGAACATAATCTACCACACCAAACAATTGAGGTGTACATGCTTTGCACTAGACAGGCTATGGCTAAATATGTATATACCAAAGCCTTTAAATGTGAATGCGCAAGCCTCAAGGCATCAACACGTATGCATTTCAAATTTCAAATTTTTATATTTAGTGAGAAAAAGTTATTTAAAACTAAATAAAAAAACAATGCCCAATTAGTACACATTAATTTTAATTTTATTAAAAATTAAATATAAATGTATAAATACTTTTCTCCTCAAGGCGTTGAACATTTCATTACAGAATAGGAAACTTGCCCTCATCAAAGATGAACTTGACATTCTTAGTTTCAGCTATTGAACTTCTTACTTGAGTCTTTGCTTTATATTTTTCTTGGTTTTTAAAATGGAATATGATGGTTACAAAAGAGGTTCTTATTTTTTATGTTAAAATATAAACTAGGTATTAGAGAGAAAAAAGAAAAAAAGAAAAAAAAAAAGTAGGTATTATAATAAGCTTAACAACAACCCAAGACAAGCTCTCCATATACGTATTGTTACATGGGACTGACATACGAGTATCGGGTGCAGGTGTGTATCCAAGTATCAGACCTTCATAAATTTAAATCTTGGGATATGTACCCAAAATTGGATATGGGCACTAGGACACGTTATATGCACATATATATTATATTTTATATAATATTCTCGGATGAGATGTGGTAAATTGTGTAGAAATATACTAGAAATTAAATAAGATATAGGAAAAATATGAAATTTCTATATCTAATTTATGTGAGAGGCTAAAAATATTACTTTACTAACAAATGTGAGTTTCTTCTTCATGTATTGTCACAAATTAAAGCATCTGAGTGCCTAAATTGGGTACGGACACATATCTCACACCCTTACTAATGTCATATCTAGTGGACACGGGTACTGTGGGGGAAATAGAAGAGTCCATGTAACACAGCCCCTCATATTTATGTGCAAAAGAAGTACGAGGTGCACATGTGTTGCACGCCTCAAACTGTGATGTGCAAGTCTTTGGAGAGTTTCGCCTCGCCTCGCCTCGCCTCAAAGCTAGCCTCATTTTTACCTTAGCCTCACCTCGAAGCTAGCCTCAATACATAATTTAAATACACAATATATTTGTATAAACATGACATATTGTAGGATTTGTGGCTCAAATCATACAATAACTTTCTAAGATTGATAACACATATTTTGAAAGATTATTAAAAAGTACTAGAATTTTTTTTTTATTTTTTTAACGAAAGGAAAAGAAGAACCATAAAAATGAGAATTACATCCTAAAATTCCAAATCAGTGACAGGCCTCTATAATCTTATCAAAAAACCATATTCAGATGTCGAAAGGTTTATGAATGCAATTAGATTCTTGGACATTTCCAAAAGTTTCAAGTAGAAATTCTCAGCTGCTTACAGCACGAGAGTATAGCGCATAAGGAAGTTGTGACAATGTTTTTTGATACCCTGCATTTTCAGGCCAAAGGTCACATGTGGTTTTAGCATTTAATGTTTCAGAATTTATCCTGCTATTGGATTGAATGATTTGTAATGTAAATAATTTCACATCATTTTATGGCAGTATAACACTGTCAGAATTTATAACAGCAATAATCACTGACCACCTTTTCCAACTTAGGCCACCATTTGGATTAAGATACTGGCACTTTGGCAAAAATCTTCCAATGCCAATAGTGATCCCAACTAAGTTTGACAAAGAGATTAAATTTCAGAATAAATTGCTACCAAGTACCATACATACAGCAGCACATACATAACCCTCAAATTAATTAATCCATTCACTACTACAAATGTGAATTCAACTACAACTAAACTTGGAAAACATTGACATGCCAGACAAACAAAAGATGACACTTACTTGTTGGGCTTCCCCATCAAGCCAGGTAAATGTCAACCGCTTTTCCTTCAGTGCAACAGCCGCTAGCGACGACGGCTGATCGTTATCAACTGTGGACAGTGCTTCTTGGATCCTGCGCAGAGTCTTTATCATAGTAATGTACTCCATTTAGTAAACTAGAAGAATATACTAGCATTTGGGCATGCATACATGAATCTTTCTGTTATATTCAATGTCAAATTTTGAATGAGTACACTTTTTGTGTCATAACTTCAAATGAACATCAGGATCTTTGCCAGGATTCAACAAATAAAGTTCTTTCACATTCTGTGTTTTCTTTCTAACCGCTTTCTCTACTATTTTCCTTAAGTTACCTTTCCTATTCTTTCTTAGGTAGTTGTCCATTTTAATTTATGAAGATATGTCTTCAAAGTTTAGAAAAGTCAGCTGGCATCACTAGAAAATGATTTCCCAACGAAGTAGCTAAATCATTTCTAGGAAATAACTACCAAGTGGGGATTTAATTTAACATAACAAGCAGGGCAAACAAACTCACTGCACGCATTTTGTTGAGTTCTGGGCTTGATCTTCCTGCTAGAATAAGACAGTACCAAATTGCCGTTTCACTTCCAGCATGAGAATAGCCACGGGCATCACAACCCAGCTCCATGGACGTCACACTTCTCAATTGCGGAAGCTCTGAAAATAAGGAACGGAGAATAAACCAATGTATTACAGTTAGTTTCACAAAATCTTAGAATGTATAATCGGGTTTGTGTTATATATGTATATGTAAATATATCCCAATAAAAAACAACTCCTATCCATCAATGTATTCAAAATTGTCAACAAAATTCAAAAAAGGATTCAATGTAGGCTCAACACCCCTCAAGATCCAATTGTAAAAGATGGTTAGAATTCTACTCTTTAAAACAAAAATGAAAGCCTTAAGACTCTTAACACCATCAAAACTTCTTCTATTAAGCTCCATCCAAATGCTCCAAAATAAAATGGGAGGTCCTAGCTGCCAATCGCCTCTTTTTCTCTTTTCAACTCTGGCTACCCTCCAAGAAAGCAAAAGGTCCCAAACATTTGAAAGGAAGCCCCAAGCCACGTGAAACAAGACTAAAATAAGTCCCAAAAGATTTGATCCCTCTCCCTCCTCACATATCACTAACAACAACCCCTCTATCAATTGCTATCTGTCTCGAGCTAGATAGGCCAGCTCCAAATTCTCTCCACAGCAAAGATGTCACCAAATGGGGTTGTTTGGCATCCCCTACAATAGCATACTTTTTTTATTTTTTTATCTTTTTTAGGTCACATCACCTCTCTACTTTTCTGCACATCTTGAAGGCTATAAGACAAATTAAATTTAATAAATTCAAATCATTTTTTACTACAACATCACATGTCAATTTAGATCTTCCCCTCCTAACGTTTTCATTTATGGTGATTATATCACTTTTATTTACTGTTGCATCTACAAGTCTTTGTTGCACATAACAACCATCTTTATCAGTGCAAGGCTACCACCTTTTTTAAAATAGAAAATAAATATATATATCAAACTCAACCTAAAATTAGTTCATCCAAAAAACCAACAAGGAATTCCCTAAAACAATCGCCAAACTCCAATTAATTAAAGGAATCACTAAAACAATCACCCACTTTTTAATTCATGCACTCCAACCTCAAAAATTTTATAACACCACTACTTTCAAATACAACACAATATACACGACGTTAAGGTTCAAACATTCACAAGTGGGGATCAAAAACCCTGATATTTGCACTGAGATTCATTAACATTTCTACCTTTTTTACTGGTGCTCCCTCCCTCCTTGGGAACATGTTTTAAGCCAACCCAAAAATGTCGATATTTCTGCTAACAAATCTGTGACTTTCTCATTGTTTTAACTAGTATATTTGTTTTCAAACTTTTTTATGGTATATTGTAGCATTATTATTATTTTTTTTATTTAAGGAAGCTAACATATTCTGACTAAAGCCAAGAATTTACATATATGTAAAGGGATTTAAGCAACACAAAACTGACTCCTTTGCAACCCTATGTCAGAATGCGGATTGGAATGAGACTATCCTGTGTTTTGCTCTTTCCTTTTATTTATTGTTTATCATTCGTGTTTTTATAGTTTAATATATTAAAAAGGTTGTATTTATGCCTTGCTTCATGGGAACAAAGAATGCTTTGTCTAATCTCTCGTCCATGATAACCATAATCTCAACATAGAACAACTTACGAGCATTTAGTAGATCACAGAAGTAAACTAAATCAGCTAAAGGATATCTATAATAATATTTGTATAATAGCACAGCCCATTGGAACCAATAAACACAACCTAATTAGTTTCCCAGTAACTCTCAAATGCAGACATAAGACAATCCCTCACAAGCAACTTTGCAGGATGCATTGCTGAGTCATTTATTCTACTATGTGGGAAAAATGGTGGACACTCTGCAGGCTTGTACTCTCATAAAATCTAAAGAAAAAGGATTACTTTATAAGGAGGGCCACATTTTACAAAAGATTCTACCACAAATTTACACAATACGGAAAAAAGGTTGCAACACAACATCCTATCAAATGAAAACAAAATCATAACCTGACAAGTTCTGTAAAATTCAATTCATGTGAAGGAAATCACTGTAACGAGCCATTTACACAATGGTTGCACTTACTCAAGTAACATGACAGGGCAAATTTTGTTATAGTGTCAAGTCAAGGCCCTAGATTGTAAAACTTGATAAAGTACAAACAAACAGCATTACCTTGATGTTTATTCTGTTCCATTATATCCACAAACCATGAATTGTTGGCAGGTCCTGCAGATAATGTGCACTGCTTAGCTTGTTATGTACACATTATTTATGTTAACTTGTTATGTACACATTATTTATGTTACAAAGAGTACCAAGAAATACTATGAAACGAAATAAAAAGATAGTGACATACCATGGTACACAATAGGTTTAACACCATGTTCTTTTAAAAATACAATTGCAGGTGCAGATTCCACTCCAAACCTGTTGTTGATAATAAGAACACTATCAAGATCATACACTATTTTGGAAAAAAAATTATGAAGCACCACATTTTTGAAGGTGGCGTTTCACAATCAAGTTTCCAAAGATTGGAAGGGGAAAGGGAACCAAAATTAGTCTCCCAAAAAAAAAGTACAGTCTAGTATGCTGGTTAGAGTAACCAATCTTACTAACCACTAAGCCCATTAGCCTGATGCATAATTGACGAAAAAGACGAAAAAAAACAGTCGATTCTTCTCTGAACTATTTAATGAGGAACAAAAAAATAGATGCCTTCCAGAAAAAAGGAACAAAAAAGTAGAAAAAGAAAAAGAAAATTTCAGAAAAGACATGACAATTAAATATGAAAAGTAGTGTTGTCAGAATCGTTATGAAAAATATATGTATTGCGGATTCATATGTTGGTAGATTGAATCGTGAGGTACATTTTGCATTGTATCAATTTCAAATTGTATCACAATTTAACATGTATTTCTTGATTAGCTATCAATACCTTCTCTTTCACCTTTAGCCCTATTAACAGCATTTTGCAATGTCAATTGCCATTGCCCGCACTTGTTGAACAATCCAAAACCATATTTTCAAAAAACCCCATACCAAGGAGACCCTAATCCAAATAAACCCTAAAGCAAGAATGACTCTCATACTCCCTTTGCTACAAAAAAATTGTACAACTATCATGAATCTAATTCAGGTGAAAGAAACAAAGAGCTTACACACACAAACCATTTGAAATTGGGTTGAGACCTAAGATTTGGGCCAAAAGGCTTGTTTGGACTATGACCATATACCTCATAACAAGTATGTTTAAGCTATACTCATCATCCAAGTCCTAAAGAAAGTCTTTGGCTGCAAACTGGGAACCAAACGAACTAGCGACCAAGAAGTTGGGCTCAATTGAAAAACAAAAATCTTGTATTATTTTTATATTTACAATGAAATCTCATTAATCCTTCTGTTATATTAAATTTTGAATTTTCTTTCCAATTTCTTATTAGTTGGATATTTGGGTTTCTCATGAATGCATATTTACCTCTTTGTCGAATTTGTAAGTTTTTAGAGATTATTTTTCATGTCATTGGTTGTATGCTTTAGTACTTCATATTTTCAATATATTTATGTATCATATGAAAGTACTTTTTATTTATTTATCTGTGTGGGTATCTATATCATGCTTGGCATGTGGCGAGCCCTACGGGCGTCACGTCATCATCATCACACATCCACGGGGAAAACCCCTGAGGCATCACGGTGAGTTGGGGTTGTATGCCTAGCCTAAGCGTGGGCATGCACACTACCATGTATGAAAACAGGACCACAGCTCACCTAGAGCTCTCCATGGCCCTTTATGACTCATAAGAAATATATTCTCTATACACTCACCCCAACTCCATAGCAACATAGCTGGACCCTTGACTCACCTATGATTACTTAGCTATTCAGGATGAGCCATTGGCTCACCTATGCACTCACCCCCTTGGCTACCTAGGTTGGGAGCAGGACCTAAGCACTTCCACTTGGGATCATCGGAGGATTGTGGATTGGAGACTAAGACCTCGGGATCATCAAGGTTGTGTAACTGTCTCCCTGCAGTGACAGTTCCACCTTGACCTAGCTTAGAGAAAAGGGACATTAACCTTACACTTATACCTATTGCATATACGATACGCCTCTCAAGATATCATACCTACACCTGCAGCTCCTATGATGCAACCTTCCCAATGACCTGAATCATAATACACAACTAGTAGGGCTGATATCACCCTCCTGTTGAGTTGAGGAGAACTCGCCACCTGTCTTGAGGTTTCTTGGGCTCCAATACTCCTAGAGTTTATATAATGGCATCATAAGTGTAACCACAATCATAAGAATCATACAACATATACAAAGTGTCAAGGTCTCTCACTACCACCCCTTTCCTCTCTAAGCCTACCTTGGTCTTCTCCTCTTCCACCTCCGATGATCTTGGGCCATTTAAGTGCCCACCATCCTCCTAGAGGTCAATGACCGATTGCCTCTGACTTCTCTTACCCACAATCTGTAGTCATATATGTTAATGTATTTTATTATACATGATATGATACACAATGCACAAAAGTGATATAACAATACATGCCATGTATTCAACAACACTGACGAAAAGAATTTTCCTCAGTTGCTTTTCATCTAAAAACTTATTCTGTAATTTAATAGTCAAAAACAAAATAGAAGAAACAAATATGCTTGGAGGTTGATTTCATAATCTTCACATAGAAATTTAAGGAGAAGCCAACAAAAGCATGAAATGATACAGAACACTTGTGATCCTAATTGAGATTACAAAACAGAAGAATGAAATGAAAATTTTAAAAGTTTGCACAAGATTTTTCAAAGGATTTGAAATGTGAATAATCAGACCCTGACAGTTTTAAAGCTGTGTAGCATGGACTCTGGTAGATATATTGGATCTAACTGTCAAGCCTCTTCTAGAACCCTAGATCTTATGATGGGACTTGGCTCAAAATACATACAAGGGCTGGGTAGGGCTACAGGGAAACATCCTGAACATTCAAATGCCTTATATGTCATATAATACTGAAATGAAAATTGTTATCCCCTTTAAGGATACAACTGCATAGTGAAATTTAGAAAGATGTCGTTGAGAAAAACTTTTTCACTATCAAATTTGAGCTTGTCATTCTTCTTCCATCATAACATAAGTAGGATTTTGTTTGTTCACACATAACACTTTGTTATTGTCATGGGTAACATGACGACAGACGTTTTCTACCCCCCTACTACTGCAATAAATAAAGAAATTCATAACTACACTTATCCAAGATATAACAGCTTTCCAGATCAAAGTAGAAGTTAACATGAAGTAGATAGTTGTGACTGCAAAAAAATCTGGTTTTGCTGCAAAAAGAATTCCCCATTTATCATCAATCCTTCAAGCCAATATAAGAAAGAATAATGATAGCTGCTTCTGTTCGATGAAGAAAGGAATAATTTAAAATAGTTCTTATACTATTCTAAGATTTATTGCTGGTTAAATGACAAGATTATTTGGGGATTAATCGGGCTTTGATCCGGATAACCCAGTGCCAATCAAAAAAAAAAAAAATACAAGATTATTCACAAAACTAGGAAATTATTCCGAAGGAAGCTTGTAAGAACATTTAAGATATTAATCTTTCCTTTTCTTTTTCTTTTTAAAAAAAAAAGGAAGGGGGAAAAAAAAAACATTCCTATACGTTCTCCCAAAAAAGAAAAGAAAGAGAATACACGTACACATTCCACCAAAAGGAAGATTCCTCTTCTCGCCATAGCACAAATGCGAAAGCAGCATATGGCCAATAATTTAGGGCAGCTTGACGCACGAATGGAGCTGCACGCTCCCCTGTTTCTGAGAAGAAAATGACTTTCACCTGTTATCCAGAATTGAAAAATCAATTAAGGATGATAACAGATATAAAAAATTAAAATAAAATAAAAAAACATGAATCTACCCATGGTATTGAAACCAAACAGTGCAAGAATGAGCGAGGCAGTGCCATCAAAGAAGGAACACATGCCTTACATATCATCATGTTGTAAAGTATCAATTTGGATGGGTAGCACAGTCAGCTAAAATAAAATATATAACTTGGATTTCACGGAAAGAAATAAAAGAACTAAAGACATGATTACACGTAGCATTTCTTCCTCTTATTTGTTTCAAGGGTCCATAAGAAGATTGCTGGATCATAATTTTTGGTCAAGTAGTAACTGTTAAATAGTTTTATTGGTGTGACAATAAATTATAATCAAAATTATCAAAGTGAAAAATAACACTAAATAGTACACAGTAAATAAAATAGATTGATTAGCAATATATGGGAACTGAAAATAATTTGTACCTTATGAGGACTGCTTTTTCCCACAAAACTTTGTAGCTGGAATAAATATATAATTCCATATCAGTTCCAATAAAAAGGCCATTAAAAAACATGAAAGCAAGAGAAACATTATTATCTCCAATGCAAGCTGGTTTCAGTTAAAAGTACTATGCAAAATGATAATGGAATATCAGAAGTCATTAGTGATTTATGTCAGGCAAGCATGCAGCTTGACAATTGAGAAGTAGGAAGGACTAAACTAGGTAAAACTCTAATGTCTGCCATCATTCGCACAGAGATGCTGCCTTCACAGCTGAACAGATTTTCTCAAACTTGTCTGCCAACCTTTTACAATTGCCCCAATTAATGGCTTCGTGTGCATGGTAAATTCCGCATACATGAAAAAGAGGAGGATCAATTACTCCTTTTTTCTTTTTCTTTTTTTCTCCTTGTACATTTGAGGAAAAGGGGGAATCAAACCATAACCTCCTAATGATGTAAACCAGTTCTCGCCACTGCCTAACTTCAGTGGTTGAAGATAAATTATGCTGTCCACCCCAAAGGTTTGGCTTCAATACACTTGCTACCCTATGGTATTAATATTTACACTGACTTCCTCTATTTGGGAAATCATGTAATAGATTTCCTCCTGTTGCTAACTGACCATTGGTGATAAAAATGAAATATAATGACATCATATTTTCAAATTTCAAAATGCCTACTCCACCCTTGATATAAGTTATAACTAGCCCAAATGGTGACATGTGTCACTCTAAGCCAGATCATCTATCACCACCACTTCTCTTTCCACATAAACATTAATTGGACACAGCAACCCCATTACCATTGTCAAAGGTGGAGGGCATGGAATTCATTATGGCTCATATAATGGTGGATCTATCAAAAATCAAAGAGAGAGATAAAAGATGGAGGGAAAGAGGCTGCTAGAGAAATATGGGTCTTGGACCTGTTGGTGGAAGTGAATCATCAAAGATGATTTTGTTCAGGTTTCATTTGGAGAAGAGGGTTGTGATGATTATGTTGAGAGGGTTGCAAAGATTATGTTGAGAAAAAAAGGTTTTGGGTGCTAAATTGGAGGAAATAATAAGGGCTTTAATTCATAAAGTTTAAAGAATAAATTGACATCATCTGTTAATAGTGTTTCCAACAAAGTCTAACAAGGGTGGTCAATGTTGTTTTTATATGATAGGGTCAATGAGAGTATTATGGCCAAACCTTAGGAGTGGTCAGTGTAATTTAGCCATAAAAAATTCTTTTACCTTCTCTTTTTAAGTGAAAAGAACATGGTCAAATTGTTACTCATCTTACCCAAACCTATATCAGTTTAATAGAGAGCATGAGTGAGACAAAAAGAAGGGTTTAGAAAAGAAAAAGAAAAAGAAAAATGCTGGAGTCCCCATCCAATAATGAACTTAGTCATGATTATGCAAATATTAAATTCAAGAGAATATTGCATGATATTGATCAAATGCTAATTATCAGAAAAGACTCCTAACTAAATAATGATTTCTTGTCATATTGCTTTTTCAGTGCATCAATCTATGAAATTCCACTCCAGCATTACAACGTAATGCAAGCCTAGTCAATCATTCCCAACAAAAGTTCATTCCTTCTACCTTATTCTCCACAAATTAACTTCAAAATTCAAGATAATTATAATCTGTTACGGTCACAAACACTAGAACCATCCAACCTTATTGAACTCTAAACCCACAACGTTTCTTGGCCGTAAAACTACTAAAAATTCAAGTGTATATGGACCCAGGAAAGAGTGTATTTATTACCAATGATTCCTTTGAGTAGTATAGAATGCGAGGCAAACTTAGGATTGTGGTTGCAAACCAATTAGTAACAGCATCAACAGAAAGCTCTCCCTCATACCTGCATCAAACAATCAAAACGATGTTAAAATTTCCTTTAGAATCCATCAAGTAGAAAATTATAAGACAAATCCCATAATATATGTATATATGTATGTATACATATATATATATATAGAGAGAGAGAGAGAGAGAGAGAGATTGCATTCGACATAAATAGAAATGTGCAAAGTTATAAAGCTTGTGTGTTGACTTTAAAACTCACAATGCAGCATGAGGGCAGCTTTCAAAATTTAAACCTCAGGCGGAAACTCACCTAATTAGACAATTTGCAGTGTTACATCCAAAGGGAAATGCAATGAGTGAAGGCAAGCCTGTACATATCAAATGAAGTTAAAATAGGGGAAGAAGTCAAGTGCTTATAACAATAATAGTTGTTCTCCCAACTCTTTAACAAGTATAATCAAACAATATATAGAAATGGCAAACAAGAAAATATAAAATAATTTATTCAATTGAAAGCATGACTAAATTCCAGAAAGTGATAGAAAGTTCTTAATAGGGAGAAAATCAAGTGACAATCATTTCAGTCAAAAAATCCAGATTTACTGTCTACTAGGGGTGGGCATTGATTGGTTTGGGTCAGGCTTCCACTTTATAGCAAGAATAAATGCATTATCCCAAGGCCCGCCCAACCTCAGCCCTAATCTAACCATCCCAAATTCGGCCCTAAAAATATACTTCTACATCCCAAGCCCACACAATTAACTTGGTATATTCTTTGTGCAGTTCATTTATGTCAGGATGTAGTCCTATCTTTTTGCGGTTCCAATTGCAGTTTTTTAAAAATTTAGTCTGCAGTGCTTAATCATTCACATTGCATATAATTCATGTAAATTATATGAAAGAGAGCAAATATTTGATCCATAGCTTAGGAGATCAATATCTGTTTGGTGAGATTTTGTGCTGTAAAATCCCAAAGATTGCTCAATGAACTATTTTGGAGGTGTATAGAGGCAAAGAGTCCTAGTTTTTTTTTTAGTTTCTTGGTAATTATTTTAAAATTGAAATTTAAAAAATCTGACAAACTATTTACCATTTTGAAAGGAAGGCTGCCCTGTAAATGTCTTCTCAGCAAG
This sequence comes from Camellia lanceoleosa, assembly GCA_025200525.1. Lineage (NCBI taxonomy): Eukaryota > Viridiplantae > Streptophyta > Magnoliopsida > Ericales > Theaceae > Camellia > Camellia lanceoleosa. The sequence continues at coordinate 30,730,361 of CM045772.1, forward strand.
GAAAGTAGCAAGCTGAACTTCTCCAAGTTCAACCATTCCAGTATTTGCCATGCCATCCAACAGAGAAGCTGAACAAAGAAACGAAAACAAAAACCACTTCTATCAACAAGGTAATCTAGAAACATAAAACTTCATAGAGAAAGCGAAATAGAACCAAGTTGATCAGTCCAACCAAGAAAAGGAAAAAGACAAAAGAGAAGAATAAAGAATGATACAAGAAAACAAATATTAGCCAAGGTAAGCAATTTGTTACTTAGATTCTTATAGCAGAACAACTCCTTTTTCAATGTTCACCGAATACAAAAGACAAAATGCATATGCTTTTGCTTCCAGACTTGCATCAGCAAAAAAAAAAAAAAAAAAAAGGAAAATAGACAAGAACTGTGTTGGCATTCTTTTAAATCAATGGTCCAATTTTTTTTTTTTTTGGCAAAATTCATTTACCTGAGGCTTTTCCCAAACTAAGCCTCTTTTACATCCTATTTCTCAAAGTAGGTCTACTTTTGACGGATTTCCCAAACTAAGCTAAAGCGCTATTACAAATCGCGTTTTCACTGTTTGGAGCCCAAAATTTGATGAATAGTGAAATCGCTATTTAAAATCGCGATTTTAATTAAGAAAGTGCTGTTTCAAATCGCGCTTTTAACATAAAAAATTTTTGTAAAGAAAACGCTATTTAAAATCGCGCTTTCACTGTACATAAATTTTTTTTTTTTTTTTTTTTTTTAAAATGCGATTTGAAATCGTGTTTCTACTGTTGAGTAACAAACCAAAGCCAACCCACACTCTGACACACACACACCAATGGGCACACCCACAACAACACTGAAATAATATAATTTTTATATATAATAATAATTTATAATAATCAATTATATAATTTTTATAATTTTCGTAAATATAAATCATTTTTAGGTTATGAATAGTTTGATTTATAATACGTATGTAAGGGTAAAAAATTTTATAATCAAAAATAATTTTTACAATTTTTATAATCAAAAATAATTTATAAATTGTCAAAAATAATTTATAAATTATCAAAATACGTATGTATTATTTAAATCTTTACATTTTTTATTTAAAATTTTTTACAGTAAACCCATCTTCACATTTTATAATACGTATGTATTATTCAAAAATAATTTATAAAAGTTTATAATTAATACGTATGTAAATAATTTAATACGTATCTTCACATTTACATTTACAGTAAATCCATCTTCACATTTACATATGTATGGTTTAAAGGTAAATTTTTTGATAAATGACTTAAATGATAAATCAAACCATCCATAACCTAAATTTTTTTACCCTTACATACGTATGGTTTAAATAATTTATAAAAATTATTGTCATACATATGTAAAAATCGATTATAAAAATTGCAAAAATTATTTATAAATTGATTATAAATTATTTAAAAATTATTATAAAAAATTATTTATAAATTGCAATTTTTAAACCATACGTACGGCTTGGTATAGGCGCAGGTTCAATCCACGCCAACTCCCAAATTTTTTTTTTTTCACTCACTCTATACTTTATATATTTATTATGTAATTTTTTTATCAAAATTATTTTTAGTACTGATAAATAATTTTTACTTTATGGGTACTGATAAAAATTGCAATTTATAAATAATTTTTTATAATAATTTTTAAATAATTTGTAATCAATTTATAAATAGTTTTTACAATTTTTATAATCGATTTTTACGTACGTATGACAATAATTTTTATAAATTATTTAAACCATACGTATGTAAGGGTAAAAAAAATTAGATTATGGATGGTTTCATTTATCAAAAAATGTACCCTTAAACCATACGTATGTAAATGTGAAGATGGGTTTACTGTAAATGTAAATGTGAAGATACGTATTAAATTATTTACATACGTATTAATTATAAATTTTTATAAATTATTTTTGAATAATACATACGTATTATAAAATGTGAAGATGGGTTTACTGTAAAAAATTTTAAATAAAAAATGTAAAGATTTAAATAATACATACGTATTTTGATAATTTATAAATTATTTTTGATTATAAAAATTGTAAAAATTATTTTTGATTATAAAATTTTTTACCCTTACATACGTATTATAAATCAAACTATTCATAACCTAAAAATAATTTATATTTATGAAAATTATAAAAATTATATAATTGATTATTATAAATTATTATTATATATAAAAATTATATTATTTCAGTGTTGTGGGTGTGTCCATTGGTGTGTGTGTGTGTCAGAGTGTGGGTTGTCTTTGGTTTGTTATTCAACAGTAGAAACGTGATTTCAAATCGCGTTTTTAAATAAAAAAATTTAAGCGATTTTAAATTTTTCTTCACTTTTTTTTTTTTTTTAAAAAAAGTGCGAATAAAAGCTTTCTTAATTAAAATCGCGATTTTGAATAATTTCACTATTCATCAAATTTTGAAAAGGATGAGATATGTTGTAATATTTGTAATAGCTTAGTTAAAAAAAAAAAAAAAGTAAGAGGCCTAGTTTGAAATAGGATGCAAAAAGACTTGGGAAAGCCTCCATTTACCTCCCTATGGTATGGTCCCCGTAGCACTTTACCCCTTATCTTTTAAAAATAGCCACAAGCCCCCCATGTGGTTGTGGATTAAATTGCAATAATAACTCTGTTAACTTTAGCAATAAAAAGACAATTATACCCTTGTTTTCTTCCTCTACTTCACATTATTTGCGTAAGAAAAAAAAATATAAATAAATAAATCAAACTTGCCTTCTAATTTAATTTCTAAATTTGTAACCTAATTACTAATTTAATCACATCTTAAGTTATAATATATTCATATATATATATATATATATATATTATCATTAGCAGGCAAAACAGAGTTTGAAATTTTTTTTTGAAAGTGTAAACAAAAAAAGAAACGTAATAAACAAATGGCTAAACAATAGAAGAACTGTAGAAGCATGGGAGGGTTGGTGAATCTCAGACAAATGTGCTAAAGATTTGGCATTACGATTTCAAAAAAAGGGACCGAAAGCAAACTAGATATCATATTATTTCTTCATCACAGAAACAAGATTACATATTACCCAAGTCTCTGTGTATATATAGTGCGTATATATATTAATTGTTTAATAAGTTAAGATTGAGTTTTGTCGTTCGGTTTGCAGGAATTCGCAGATTCTGCCAATTGCATTACAGTGACAGGGGAGTTTGTAATGTGGCCAGGGCAATGGCTCAGAGGAGGGAGACGGTGGCTGGGTGGCAGGGAGGGAGGTGGTATCTAGAAGGTGGGGATGATGGCATGGGAAAGAGGGAGGGAGTGGGGGTGGCTGGGAGGTGGGAGAGTAAGGAAGGGGCAGCTAGCATGGTGGAGGAGGTGATGGTAGGTTTACATTTAGGGTTTTTTTTTTTTTGGAAAAGATGATGGAAGGGGCAATTTTGTCTTTTTACCTTAAAAAGTTGACTTTAATTAATTATTTTTCTTCCCAACTCTCTCAAAATGCACGTGTAGTATAATTTATATTAGTTTTAGACAAAAAAATGTGAAGGGAGCAATTTAGTCCAAAATCACATGATGGTTCATTGGTTATTTTTAAAAGACAGGGCTATGCTATTGGACCAAACTACAGGGAGGTGAAATGGATTTTGCCCCTTTTTTTATTTAAATATGTTGATCTCATTTTATGCTTTCTAATCACTATGCTAACTTTCAATCTATAACATGGAGAAACAGTTGAGTCTAGAACCATAGGGTTTGGCAATTTCATGATTTGTATTGTGGCAAGGGTGAAGTGTAATCCAATATCCATAGAGGGGTTTGGAAAGGGAAAACTCACCAGCCTCAAGCACTTAACAATTTTAAAGAGGCGTCAAAGAGTCAAGGAAGGATAAACTCAAGTCATAAACAAGAAGGATGTCCAAATGACAAGAAGACCAAAATGCTTTAAATATAACCACCTAGGGTAAAGACTGTTGGGTATACCTCTTTATTGGAGTGTGGGACCCAATTAATTTTGGAAAAAAAGTTTAAATTGATTTGGTTTAGGTATAATATATTTTTATATATTATATTTGTGGAGGCCCAATCCAATTTGGATACAATTAGGGTTTGATTACAAAACCCTAGATTCACAATATATATATATATATTGTTTGGTTCTTCAAAAAGGGTGTGGCGGCTACAACATATTTAATTATTTGGTGAGCTTGGCTTTAGTGGATAGAGCAGCAGGTTTTGATCAAAATTTTATGGGTTCTTTGTGAGTAATTTTGATGCTGTTACAGTCTCTGTTTTGAAGATAGTTTGGTTCGTAATTTTGGGTCTTCTACAACTTTGGTTTTGAAGATTTTGGTTCATCTATTTGGTGAGGTCTTTCCTCTTTGTTTATTTGTGAGACCATTAGTGTCTCGTTTGTAATCGTTTGGAACTTATTTGGTTGATAGTGGAATCGGATTTCGATCCCGTGGACGTACCTCACATTGAGGGAACCACGTAAAAATTCTTGTGTTGCCTTTGATTTAATTTTTCCGCATTAGTTTTTATTCCCATTGATTGATTTACTTGTGGGGAAACACATCGATTTTCCCTAACAACTGGTATCAGAGCTTATGGTTTATTGGGGTTTATTTATTTGTGTAAATCAATGGAAGGGAATGTGGGTCGTATGTCTAGCTTCAATGGAAGCAATTGGGTAACTTGGAAAACTAAAATGGAGGACCTATTATTTTATAAAGATTTGTATGGACCCATTGAGGGTGATAGTGGCAAACCTGATGATATGAAAGATGATGAGTGAAAGAGGCTTAATCGAAAAGCCGTTGGTGTTATCCGTCAATGGATTGATGACAGTGTGTTTCATCATGTTGCTACTGAAACTTTGGCACATGATTTATGGAAAAAATTAGAAAGTCTTTATGATAGAAAATCAGCCACAAATAAAGCCTTTCTGTTTCGTAAGTTGGTTAATTTAAAATATAAAGAGTGCAGCCCTATTCCGGAACATCTGAATGAAATAAAGAGTATTGTTAATCAACTTGCTTCTATGAAAATTGTTTTTGATGATGAGTTGCAGGTTTTCCTTACCCGAAAGTTGGGAGACTTTGGTTGTGACAGTTAGTAATTCAGCACCTGATGGAGTTGTCACAATGGGTCAAGTCACTAGTAGCTTGTTGAATGAAGAAACTTGAAGAAAATCAGCAGGTTCCTCTCATTCGGAAGCATTTGTTGTGAGAGGCCGAAGCAAAACAAGGGGGAGGAGTAAGACTCCTCATGGTCGTGATCAAAGCCGTGACAAATCAAAAGATGGTTCTTTTTCAAAGAAAGACGTTGAGTGCTATTATTGCCATGAGAAAGGGCACATGAAGCGGGAATGCCGAAAGCTCAAGAACAAGGAGAAAAGGCATGACAAAAGTGTGGATAAGAAACAAGAAGACACAACGGCAGTTACTACCGATGATCTCATGGTCGTTTGTGAAGATGATTGTATCAATTTTGTGGGCCAAAAGAGTCATTGGGTGATTGATTCTGGTGCTTCTTTTCATGTGACTTCTCGAGTTGATTTCTTCACTACCTACACTGCAGGAGATTATGGTTCTGTTCGAATGGGTAATGAAGGTTTGTCCAAGATTATTGGTATGGGTGATGTTTGCTTGGAAACAAATTTGGGCTGCAGGTTGTTGCTTAAAGATGTGAGGCATGTTCCCGACATTCGCCTTAATTTGATCTCTACTGGGAAGCTAGATGATGAAGGCTTCAACAACAAATTTGGTGATGGAATATGGAAGCTCACAAAGGGTTCTTTGGTGGTGGCTAAGTGCAAGAAGACTCATACACTTTATTCGATGCAAGGAAAAATTTGTAAAGGTGTTGTTAATGCACTTGAAGATGATACTTCTACCGAATTGTGGCACAAGCGACTTGGGCACATGAGTGAAAAGGGGCTACAAGTTTTGTTCAAGAAAGAGCTTCTACCCGGTTTGAAAGGTACACATCTTAAAACTTGTGTTCATTGTTTGGCGGGTAAACAACATAGAGTTTCTTTTCATAAAAATATTGCTTCTAGAAAAGAAAAGGTTTTGGAGTTGATTCATTCGGATGTTTGTGGTCCTTTAAAAGTTAGAACACATGGTGGTGCACTTTATTTTGTTACTTTCATTGATGATTATTCAAGGAAAATTTGGGCTTTTCTACTAAAAACTAAAGATCAGGTTCTAGAAGTATTTAAGCATTTTCAGGCCATGGTTGAAAGAGAAACAGGGCATAAAGTGAAGTGCATCCAAACAAACAATGGTGGTGAATACATTGGGCCATTTGATGAGTATTGTCGCAGCCAAGGTATTCGGCACCAAAAGACAGTTAAGAAGACTCCTCAACAAAATGGCATTGCCGAGAGGATGAATCGCACCATTGTAGAAAGAACAAGGTGTTTGCTTTCACAAGCTAAATTGCCAAGATCCTTTTGGGGTGAGGCAATGAGTACAGCGGTTGACGTGATCAATTTGTCTCCTTGCTATCCTTTGAATGGTGATGTTCCTAAAAGAGTTTGGACTGGCAAAGATGTGTCTTATGAGCACTTGAGAGTGTTTGGTTGCCGAGCTTTTGTTCACATTCCAAAGGATGAGAGGTCCAAGCTTGATAGTAAGTCAAGACAATGTATTTTTCTTGGCTATAGGCGTGATGAATTCGGGTATAGATTATGGGATCCAGTCGAAAAGAGAGTCATTCGAAGCCGTGATGTTGTGTTTCTTGAAGACCAAACAATTGAAGACTTTGGCAAAGGTGATCAACTGGAGCCAAAAACTAGTGATCTCATTGACATGGATCCATCTCCTTCATCTTCAGTTGATGATGAAAATGGGAGAGATGTGCAGCCACCTATTGAAGATATAGAGGATGAAGCTAATCTTAATGAAGTTGAGCCAGAAATTAAGGAAGAGCATCCAACTCAAGAACCGCCACCACAACTTGAGTTGAGGAAATCTACAAGGGACCGACAACCTTCAAGAAAGTATCCTCCCAATGAATTTGTGTTGATTTCTGATCAAGGGAAGCCGGAGAGCTACCAAGAAGCAATTGAGCATGCAAAGAAAGGTGATTGGAAAAAGGCCATGGAAGAGGAGATGAACTCCTTAATTGAAAATCACACCTATGACTTAGTGAAGTTGCCTAAGGGGAGGAACATTCTAAAAAATAAGTGGGTTTTCAAATTGAAGAATGATGGCAAGAATCTGAGGTACAAAGCACGTCTTGTTGTGAAAGGCTTTGGGCAAAAGAAAGGCATTGACTTTGACGAGATTTTCTCACCGGTTGTAAAGATGTCTTCTATTCGGGTTGTACTTGGCATTGCTACAAGTATGAACCTTGAAGTTGAGCAACTTGATGTGAAGACCGCATTTCTTCATGGTGATATTGAAGAAGAAATTTACATGGAGCAACCGAAAGGTTTTGTAGAGAAAGGGAAAGAGAAATTTGTTTGCAAATTGAAGAAAAGTTTGTATGGCCTCAAGCAAGCCCCACGGCAATGGTACAAAAAATTTGACTCTTTCATGATGAATAATGGTTTTTCTAAAACCATTTCGGACCATTGTGTGTTTGTGAAAAATTTTTCGGATGGCAAATTTATTATTCTTTTGCTTTATGTTGATGACATGTTAATTGTGGGTCAAGATTCTACCATGATTAACAAGTTGAAATTGGAGTTGAGCAAGTCTTTTGCTATGAAAGATTTGGGGCCAGCAAAGCAAATACTTGGTATGAAAATTGTTCGTGATCGCAAAGAGGGACTGATTTGGTTGTCTCAAGAAAGCTACATTGAGAAAGTTCTTGAGAGGTTCAACATAAATAAAGCAAAGCCGGTTGGTTGTTCACTTGCGGGTCACTTCAAGCTTAGTTCGAATCAATGTCCTATAAGTGAAAAAGACAAGGAAGAGATGTTGAAAATTCCTTATGCTTCAGCAGTTGGTTCTTTGATGTATGCCATGGTTTGTACAAGGCCGGATATTGCTCACGCCGTTGGTGTGGTGAGTCGGTTTCTCTCTAATCCGGGTAAAGAACATTGGGCAGCGGTTAAATGGATTCTAAGGTATCTTCGAGGGACTTCGAAGGTGTGTTTGTGTTTTGGAGATGGTAAGCCGATGCTTGATGGGTTCACAGATTCTGACATGGCCGGTGATGTTGATTCTAGGAAATCTACTTCGGGGTATTTGATGACTTTTGCAGGGGGAGCTGTGGCATGGCAATCTAAATTACAAAAATGTGTTGCTCTCTCAACTACCGGTTTGAATTTATTGCCATTACAGAAGCTTACAAAGAAGAGTTATGGTTGAAGAAATTTTTGCAAGAGTTGGGTTTGAAGCAAGAAAAGTATGTGCTTTATTGTGATAGTCAAAGTGCTATTCACTTGAGTAAAAATTCTACCTTTCATTCGAGATCGAAACACATTGATGTGAGATACCATTGGATTCGTGATGTATTAGATTCGAAATTGTTGCAACTCGAAAAGGTTCACACGGATGATAATATTTCGGATATGTTGACTAACACTTTGTCGAGGAATAAACATTTGAAGTGTCAAACTTTGGCGGGTATGGTTGATGTCTCCACCTAAGTCGGTAGGGGGAGAATTGTTGGATATACCTCCTTATTGGAGTGTGGGACCCAATTGATTTTGGAAAAAAAGTTTAATTTGACTTGGTTTAGGTATAATATATTTTTATATATTATATTTGTGGAGGCCCAATCCAATTTGGATACAATTAGGATTTGATTACAAAACCCTAGATTCACAATATATATATATTGTTTGGTTCTTCAAAAAGGGTGTGGCGGCTACAACATATTTAATTATTTGGTGAGCTTGGCTTTGGTGGATAGAGGAGCAGGTTTTGATCAAAATTTTGTGGGTTCTTTGTGAGTAATTTTGATGCTGTTACAGTCTCTGTTTTGAAGATAGTTTGGTTCGTTATTTTGGGTCTTCTACAACTTTGGTTTTGAAGATTTTGGTTCATCTATTTGGTGAGGTCTTTCCTCTTTGTTTATTTGTGATTATTTGGAATTCACCTAAGGGTGGTTTTGTGAGACCATTAGTGTCTCGTTTGTAATCGTTTGGAACTTATTTGGTTGATAGTGGAATCGGATTTTGATCCCGTGGACGTATCTCACATTGAGGGAACCACGTAAAAATTCTTGTGTTGCCTTTGATTTAATTTTTCCTCATTAATTTTTATTCCCATTGATTGATTTACTTGTGGGGAATCACATCGATTTTCCCTAACAAAAACTTGACTTTAGAAGACATTTATGCTAGTCCTGGTCAAGATTGGTGACCATTTTGGTAAATGAAATATGACCTCCTAGCCATCCAACAACCATAACATAGGATCTAGTTTTTTTTGTTTTTTTTTTATCGGCCATAAGTTAGGTTCTAGTTTAAAATTTTAAATCCTTGAGCAAGACTAATTTCAAATGAAACTAGATTTACAGAGTTTCAATTTGAGCACAATTTTCGCCCAAAACAAAGTTAAAATGAGAGTCAATAATCTTTTGAAGTTGGCCCTGTGTTTCTGGTGGAAGAAATCAAACAGACTTGAATGATGAACTATTTTGGCCGGCCAAACTGGGTGCAGTTTGAAAAAATAAACTAGTCATTATCTAGCCGTTGGAACACGCATTATACATAAGTTTCTTTCATTTTAAACCTAGAACTTGATGATTTGAGACCCAATATTACCTATATACATTACAGAACATATCTTGAGAGATTTGGGAGAGCTTAGAAAGAGTATTCATTATACGCTAACTATCAACAACTCGCCCAAGCTTGAGAATCTTGAAAAGCAAACTTTGGACAACTTTTGGGCTTCAATTTTAAGTTATAAATTCTTCCTATTAGTGTATGGTTGAGGTACGTTTACTACCCATGATATTTATTTTGTAAATTGCAAAGGTTGGGATAAGACTTGGAAAACTCTTAGTGTTAGTACTTGTTTGACTCTAATAGTTTGTGGTAGTAGGCTACCCATTACGAGTTGTGCATTGTGAAAGAGGTTTGTGGGGGAGCCTAAAAACCCATTGTGAGTTAAGGACTGTGGTTGAGATTGCAGGTGATCCTAGAAACTCGTTGAATTCTGAATTGAGGAAGAGGCTGAGGGTGACCTTGTAAGACCCAGTGTGGTGGGTTCTAGGTGAGCCCTTGAGTGAAAACCTAGAGACTTGAAGTAGCGGGTTTTAGGTGAGCCCTTTGTATGAAACCTAGAAAGAATCGTAATGTTGTTCGTCAGGACGAAATATTAGGTAGATTAGTGGCTTGTAGGTTAGCCTAGGAGAAACCTTCATCAAATCCGAATGTAATACTTGAATAGGAGACAATAGGTAGATTAGTGGGTTTTAGGTTAGACTAGGAGAAACATTCTTCAAATCCTAGAGATTGTCTATGAGAGGAGAATTTAGGTGGATACTGGCGTGCCCATTGTAAGTCACCAGTTGTTTGGATGATTCATGGATACTTCAACCGAGAAGATAAACAAAACTTGAACCTTTGATAGATATTTTTCTATCACATTGAATCACTTTCTAAGTTTTAAACATACCAAATGGTTAGAAAAATTGAGATTGGTCATTGAGGACTAGTGAAGAAAAAACAAAAGAACTGTCCTATTCACCCCCTCCTAGGACATTTTCATAAACACATAACGAAACATGATGATATGCATTGAGTTTTATTAAGAATTTTACTTGCCTTATTTCATGTTATGTTTGTTGTGCCAAACACCATAACATGAAATAATCTCCCATCCTCAAGTTATATCCTTCTAGAAAATCAAATCATAGTATTAGGATTGAAATAGAGCAACTTGTTTATTCTTTCCCAATTAAAGGAAAAAGCTGAATGATGCCAAGGAATTCTTTCATATCTTCTCTCTTATATGTTGTAGAATAGCTAGCAAAAACGTGTATGGATGTCAGATTGAACATTAATAATTGATATGATGTCATACAAGAACCATGGACAAATGGTGACAAGGGCATCCATATAAAAGGGCACTACTTTAGTAGCATTCAACTCCTTGATTGATATGCGAGACACCATTTAACGTACCACCTCAGGTTTCCCCCCGCCCCCTTCGCAAACACAACTCAATTTAATTTATCCCACTCAACAAAGCCTTCTTCCATTTGTCTTGGGTGGGTATGAAAGTTCTACCTAGCATTCCACCAACAAACATTTTAAGGTTAAACCACCAACAAACATTTTAAGGTTATGATATTATCAAAATCAACGAATATCATGTCAATATCCTCATTAGACAGACTACATCAAACATACTTTCTTTAGTCCTTCATATATAATGAATAAATATTCGTTATAAAATGAGTTAATACAATATGATGACAGTGACAAATTGAGAAAGAAAATAAATAAGCTCCAACCGCAAAATTGAACAACTTGAAGATAGTTACAAAAAAGGAAATAAATGTGTTAAAGCGCAACAAGTGGTTCAACTATATACCATCACATAGTAACTCAATTATCTCAATTATCCATAGTCATACAATATATAATGTCTCATTAGATATTCTGATTGATATGTGCAACGACAAAATTGAGACATCCATTTCCCTAGTATTTTTACTATTATTGACATACTTCAATGATTATCAAAAGGCTACCAACATATGATATGTCAAAATCATTGGTTAATGGTTATATATATTCCACCTTTTTGTTTGGGTGTCATATGCCATGTTCTCAAAAGGCTGATTAGTGCTCATGTCAATGTTAAATGTACAGGGTTCTAAAAAGACAAAGGTTAACTTCTGGGGTTTGTAGAATGGAAAAAAAAAAAAAAAAAAAAAACTATATTTTTTAAATTTCAAAAAATGACAGCTTGCTGGATTTTCAAAAAAGATTCTATTTGAGAGTAATTTACTGGCTAAAATGAAGGACCTGGGGAGAGGCCATTAAAAGCCAATAAGAAGAGGAAGGAGAAGGGTTAAGGTTGATTTAGGCTGGAAATAAGAAGTTAATTTTTCTAGAGCTTTGAACAGTAGTACAAGATTAGTGTTTACAGATGCTTTTGAATATTAGTAATTTTCTAGATCAATACTACATTGCTGTGATTTTTTGGTTTGGAAATTTTGAAAGCTACCCTGGAGTGCTGTTGATTCGGTGGTTGGGATTGGTGTAGTCAGTACAAGGGAATTGAATAAGATGAAGAACATTTAGAAGCTTTCAGAGTTAATTTTAGTCCAACTGTAAAATTTTAAGGTTGGAAAGAATATAAGCAAAGGAGGAACTGGAATACCTGCTCCCATTTCTTTGTCTTATCCAACATAAAGTGAACACAAATGAAACGTTTCAAATAATTAAAATGATAGAATACAATATCATTTAATCCATATTCCGAAAATCCCAAGTCTTCCCACTTTACATCCTAATCTAAAAACCTTATGCTGGCCACATACTCGAATGCAAGAAGAGCAATCGGATGAATGAGATTCAATGAATTATCAGGTTTTGCATGCAGATAGACCTATTCTGTCACAAAAGTGAATAAACTAATTAGGTAAATAGGTTTACTCAGCCTTATGTCAGAGAAACATGTCTTGACTATGAGAAAAAATAAGTTTTTTGTTTGTTATTTCACAAAATTGTAATCAAATCATTTCACTTAAGATTCATTTAAATACAACTCGTGCCTAACGGCTTTGTTTACTTTGAAAGTATAATCTTTTATTGGGTTTTGTACCCCATATCTTTTTCAATGAACTAAGTTTCCTATAATGAGCAGCACAAGATATGGAAAAGAGATTCATTTTATACAAATGTAGGTTCCACATCTTTATCATGGACATATTAAGTATAACGAAGGAAAGAAGGCAAGCAGAGAACATATCAAAAAAGAAAAATATAGTAAAAAAAGAGGGCAAGCAGACAGATATAACACAAGTAAACAACACCATCAACAATAGATATATATATATATATATATGCAACAATTAATATTTTCTTCCAGTTATTAGAAAAAAGTGCAGAGCTGTTACTCCCAAATGAAAATACCTGAACCAAGTTTTGATGAACAACAATAAACACCTATAAAAGATCTCTTTCCAGTACACTAATATTAGAATAACCACGACAACAACAGGAATGACAAAGACAAGATCAAGAGTTTATAATATTTATGGTAGCCTTCTATGATTATTTTGTATAGCTAGTATTTCACACATTTTCAACATTTGACTACAAACTCAATTTTTGCTTATTAAGAAAAAAATTCCAACATATGAATTATGTATCTAAGCTTTTATATCAGTATGAAGAGTCTTTCCATCCTCACCGACATTAACATTGAAACCCTGGATTAAAGTAAAAGGTTTAAATTTCAAGGATTTTCTTTTTCACTGTTATTTCTTTTTCAGATTTTGGTTTTCTGGGATAATTCAAGTTAAGATATTTGTTACATGTTACATGAAATATCAATTGTACAAAATGAGCAAAAACAACACAGCCAGTCCTTTTGTTACATAGATTCTAAGCTTCATGTAAGAGTGTCGAGTGCAAGTATGTATCTAAGCATCAATTCATCTAATTCCCAAGTCCTAGGGCATCAAGCATGGTTACATATAGATTTCTTAATACTATTTCTAATTTCACAAGCTAAAATGGTATTTTCAAGTGATATTAAGTGTTATACTTCACTCACTTCGAATAAAATATGTAACAGAATTGATGTAGTAACGGAGTTTTATGTATAATTAAAGTTGAATAACTTTACATGCTTGTTAGGTGAATGTCCAACTAAAAATGTCAATTATTTAGAGGGTCTATGTAACATTGGTCCACTAAGTACTGGATCTTTTGATAATAGCCAAGATATATCAAGTCATTGTACCTATTGAGAATACCTGAATTAGAAATGCCTTTGAATTTTCAAACTTAGACAGAAAGTTCCCAGAGGTGATGACCTCAAAATCATGATCTCCTGGATCTGATTTAACCGGAAAAGAAAATAAAAGAAAAAGATGATGACATCATATTAGAGTTGTATTTCCCACAACAAGAAACATATAGTACATGTTTCCAAATAAAAATCTTTGGTACAAAAGCAAATAGTCTAGAATGGAACAACTCAACTAACCAAAGGAAGCAGACTCAAACAATGGAAGAGCAATTTCAGAAAAAATTGTCCCAGCATATCGTTCCTTGATACTATCAAGAACATGCTACAGTCAACAAATCAAAATCATGAATCAAAAGATTATTAGTAAACTCTATTGAGCAAAGAAAAATAGTAAAGGTTCAAACTAAGCACCATAGGCTTCATATTGATAGGATGATAGTTAAAAACTCACAATGTGCTCGTCGATACTGTCGTAATTCCTCTTCCATAAAGGATTTGTCAGCAGCTCAAAAGCATATCGAATCTGGAAATCAGACCACATAACTTAAATAATTACAATACTGGAGGTACTCAAGTTAACTCAAGTAGGATTTGATATTGGTGCCAACAAAACCACATAATTTCTAGACAAACCAACCAAACCAAACCAAACTAATCCAATCAAGTGGTGTTGGCAACATGAATTCTTTTTCGTCATTGTGCTTTGTCAAGGGCTATATGCTCAATTAAATTAAATTAAATAAATACGTATCATTTTTTACCATAACATCCCATATCAATTTAGGTCTAGGGCTCTCCGTAACATTTCTCTTTATGCTGATCATATCACTATTTGTTACTGTTGCATCTACACTCTTCATTGTACATAATCAAACCATCTTAGCATATTCTCTTTCAACTCATCTTAAATCGATGTTACTCTGGTCATTTCATGAATATATTCAATTTCTAATTGTGTATTTCCTAGTCTCACCACACGTTCTTCTAAGTATCCCACACTCAAGGAGACACCATATTTAACGTGGTTCGGCCTCAATGTCTACGTCCACAGGAGAGTAACCGGTTATCACTATAACAATGGAGAGATTATAGAAAGATTACAATAGAGGAGGAGCTCACACTATCCTCACTTACCCACTCACCTATCTCCCTTTCTCATACCGAGAGAGACGGTCTCTCTGTCTCACATCTCTCGCTCTCTTGGTTTTGCTCTCTTGGTTTTCTCTCTCACAATTCAACCCCTTCTCCTCACCACAATTTATACACAATTGAGGAAGAGGAGTCAAGACTTAATTGTTAGTGGGGCGGTTGCCACCCCCACCCATTAATGGGGAGGTATCACCCCCACTCTCTCTAGTGGGTTCTCCAATGGAAACACCCCTCACATGGGGTGATCTCCAACAAATCACCCCCTCAACCCATGTGAGATGATCCACTGCACACACTGCTGCTAATCTTGTCACGCCCAAATTTCAACATAGTCTGCATTTCCTCACTGAGATGATTACATCCCTTGAAGCTAGAGATAATACACCAGAGATACAAGAGGAGGAGGGAATCCTACATCCTCAACTTAACTCACACCACTATCTGATTTGGAGAGAGCCTCTGCTCCTATCTCCCATAGATCTCTTCCACGCTTCCTGTCTCGGATGTCTTTACCTGCTATGCTTGAACCTGCGTAACCAAGATATCCTGCACCCCCTGATTAGATGCTCTGCACTCCCTTGAGTGCTTAGTGACATTTCAATTCCTTTCTAAAATGTCACTAACCTTCCATGTATCACAATACATGGGTTGGAGCAATAGAAAACACAATGTTTGTTCCATCAACGTCCTTCAGTTTTCTTTGCTCAAAGCTTTTCCTCTGAACTATCAGCATTTGCCCTCTGCTGCCATGGAACTAAAGAAACCACCATAGAGAAAAGAGACTTGCCACACCTTGGCGCGCACTTTTGCGTTTTATCCATCTTAATTTCTCTGTCTGGAAATTCCTGTGAACTTTCAACAACCCGTTGCTACACACTCTTCTCGCGCTTCTATACGACACTCTAGCGTACCCTTGCACTGCTGCACGTCTGCATTTGTGCTTCTGTGCTTAGTATGCTCCTCTGTAACTATTGTTCTACACGTCTACATACCACCAGTACCTACTCGTATACAGTAGCTCCAATAGCCACAGCATTTCCTTGAGCCTGTACTTGTTGCCAAATCATCTGTCCGTCGATGAATAGACTTTTGATTGAACCAGATCTTCCAATGCACTTCGGAGATAATCATCTCTGCAATCCGTTGATCGCACCCTGACCAATCCTGATCTCCCTCAATCTGCCATTTGATCAAGCCTGATCTCCTTTGGTCTCCAATGATCTATCTTGATCTATACCTGGTTGTCTAATCTATTCAGAATCTGCTTATTCTAACCTCTTCAGTGAATCCGCAGCGTTCCACAATATCCGACAACCTTCATTGGACTATTGAAGATGACAAACTCTCATGTTTTGACAATCTTTCAAAACCGTTCAGAATTTCACTATTTTGACCTCGCGGTTGCGTTCGGAACGATCCGTTTAGCTAGGACCAACCTTCACTGCACTTCCGGGGGCCTCACTGAAAAACATCCCCGAAAGTTGGGCAACATCACAAATTTTTGAAACTTCTGGGCCAAATTGCAATTTTCAAAAGTTTAGAGAATATTCTGTTCCAACAGAATATTTTGTCCACTGCACCTGACGCCGTCTGCCACTTTGATCTACTTTCTTTTTATAGAAACTCCAATTCAAAAATATGACTGTACGGATGTGTTCGGAATACTCCAAATAGTTGGAAAGCACTATTGGATCGTCAGAAACAGACTCTGAATGGCTCAGATCAAGCCAAAATATTTTGGATGCCTCAGATCTACGGCTGCACCTTAGCCGCATAGCACTGGATCACTCCTCTTGCGACAACACCTTGGCCGCGTAGCACTGGATCACTCCTCCATGTGCTGACGTGGTGCTAAATGGGTTGTCACGCGGCGATAATCGGGCTGGCCGACGCGGAACCGTGGCAATCCCTAACTGACGCGGTGCCACGTGGTGTTGACATGGCGCGCTGATGTGTCAGTGACGTCACTCGCACAGGCGCCACACTCTCCTTCTTTCTTCCGCCGCAGGTGGGGCGTGTGTCCTTGGCTGGGCTGACGCGCCAATGCAGATAACAGCGCATGGCGGCGTGTGCGGCGACTGGGCCTCACACGCCATATTCAAGAGGTGCGTGAGGGCACGTCCAGCCTCCTCTGGGGCTCTGCTTTGCATTTCTGGACTCCTCTCGTCGAGACCTTCCTCCTAGTGAGTTCAAAACTTGATTTTGAGCAACTTGATTTCTAGGCAGATTCGGAAAACACCCTCTGTTTTTTCGAAAAACGATCGACGAGGCTCTGATACCACTTGTTGGGGATCGGGCATCCCGCCCAAGACCTTCCAGAAATTATACCAAGCAGAAAAACACACCCACACTCAAGGAGACACCAGATTTAACGTGGTTCGGCTTCAATGCCTACGTCTACGGGAGAGTAACTGGTTATCACTATAACAATTGAGAGATTACAGAAAGATTACAATAGAGGAGGAGCTCACACTATCCCCACTCACCCACTCACCCGTCTCCATTTCTCACACCGAGAGAGACAGTCTCTCTGTCTCACATCTCTCTCTCTTGGTTTTGCTCTCTTGGTTTTCTCTCTCACAATTCAACCCCTCCTCACCACAATTTATACACAATTGAGGAAGAGGAGTCAAGACTTAATTGTTAGTGGGCCGGTTGCCACCCCCAGCCATTAATGGGGAGTTGCCACCTCCACTTTCTCTCGTGGGTTCTCCAATGCAATCACCCTTCACATGGGGTGATCTCCAACAAGAATATATAGAAGTTATGATATCATGGAGATCAAACTTACAAAGGATTGCAAAAAAATAAAAATAAAAATAAATAATAAAATTTAAAATTTTTGCAGTTGATGATGATGCAAATCCCCATCCTTCCATGAGTTTGTAATTGCAGAATCTTGTAACTGGGCATGGTGTCATATCTATGTTTTGTGACAGAAAAGTAGACATGATAATTAAGACTTCATAAAGCATTAGATTTATAGATCAAACACCATTATAATAAAAAATAAATAAATAAAACCTTGTATTTCTGAAAACAAAATTTTCAAATATTTTGAAGAAGCAACCAAAAAAAAAAAAAAAATTAAATGTAGACTTTGGTCAAGCTTTCAAAATGACTCAAAAACAAGCCACAGATTGTATAAGTAAGAGAACTTTTATAATTTGACTGATTAAGCATTGGGATATCTTGTAACCATAAGGAAATTTATCAAAGGAGATCCTTTCCCCTTGAATAATTTCATTGTCATAACAGATTCCTGTAGTAACAAAGGGGAAATTATTCTTAATTTCAAGAAGAAATATCAAGTGCAATGCAAAGCATCTGTACAAATTATCACATGGCTCAACTCAATAAAATATTATGCTTCCATGGATCTTATTTCATGAATATTTCATCTGGGATAGGGTCCAAAGTTAAATCAAAATAAACTAACATGTTTTTTCCAGTCCTTTTAGGTCCTTTCTTTGTATTCCCTTCATTAGGCAGCACCTTCAAGACATTTCTCTCTCTGGTTGGCACAATTAATTGGCCTTTGTTTCACATGATCAGCCAATCTAAGTCTGTCATCCTGTACCAATTGATCCTACCACTACCTTACAGTTTTGTACTTCTGCTGTATGTATTACTACTCATCCATCTTGGAAAATTTATTCCAATAATGTCATTGTGAAATTTTTTTGTTTCTCAACTTCCAATAAATAATGTGGTCAAATTGGAGGAGCATAACAATAGGTGAACATATATACAATACAACGATATTTCACATATGACATAAAAATATATAACAATATTACAGGATGTTCAAAACCCACCCCCTACGCAAGACATACAGATATATATACATAAACATACACATGAAACTGATTTTGTAAATCGCCTTGAGAGCAAATGGAGGCTTACAAACCTTGATAGACCCAGCTATAGGAGGAACTTCTGTGCCCGAATTCCTAAATCAATGCATTTGTTAGTTTAATATAAAAATATTTGGTATAACACCAATTAGAGGAGAAAAAAAAATACCGTATATACAGTTAGCTACATATCTTATTAACATCTTCTAGAAAAGATCAGCATCAACTAAGCAAGAAAAGTTACTGCAGTTAATTCACAACAATGCATGATCGTGTCAACTTATATAATGACACGAAGTGATATAAACACACTCATATTGTAGCAGAAAAATAAATTAAAAACAAACAAACAAAGAAAGTAGAACCTTGAGTATATGTCACGTCCCAAATTTTTATTACTCGAAAACATTATCAAAGCCTATAATTTAGGTTCATTTTTTTTTTATATATACAAATATCTATTACACTCGAGTAATAGAAACACAATATTACATGTTCTCTCTCTCTCAATGAATATTACAATGACAACAATACATGCCAATCTCCTACCATGCTACAAATAAATAAATACTAATACAAAATCCACTTCTTTTACATCTACTATGAAGTTATACAAACGGATTCAAAAACTTCATAAATCTTCAATCAAATAATCCAAACTTTCTTCCTGTAGAAAGATAAAACAACAACGGAGTGAGCACTAATGTCCAGTAGGAATCTCATAGTTCTCAATCAATAACTAACACACAGACATAAATGATCATGCATGCAAGGTGATACCATATAGTAGAGTGACGTTTTATAATTTCAAAATATCAGTAGAGTACCTTTTCTCAAAAACTATTTGAACACTTTTAAGAAAAACCTTCAGCCATCAAAAAAATCATCCCTTAACTTTAGGAAAACCATTGATCCATGTGAAACAAACCTATTTAAGAAACAACATCATTTAAAAGTTATTAACCAATTCCCAAGACATTTCTTATTTAATTTTCCATTTTTAATACTCCTCTTTTCCTTTCATTCTTCTTTTCTACTCTTCATTTTTAATTTAAAACCCCATAACTTCAAGTTCAAGTTCCTTTTTGACTCGCCAACAATTCTCCTATACTCAATTCACACCGTTAATTACACCCGCAAAGTTTCATTTCAAGATAACACAATATTAACAACCCCTTTCAATCCAATCCTTTATTTAATTATAGAACAACGCTCACAATTTACTTTTATTAACACAACTACTTCATTAAGTTTACCATCATAGTCTATAATCCTCATATCTATTTTTGGTTTCCATTATTTACAAATAATGCCTATGCACGTTTCCACTTTAAACCAAATTACACATCAATATGTAATTTCACAAATTCATCACAAGCAATAAACAACATCATCAACTCAACACACTTCTCAACACATAGTTCAACACAATCCACCTTTTGCCGACTTACTACGGCGGGATAGCGGGCACCCAATTCATAACACTTTCCACCTTTCGCTGGCTACTATACGGTGGGAAGTGAACTCCCAAAAACCATTTTCATAAAAGCCATTTTCTTTCAAAAACCATTTTTCAACTTTTTAAAACCATCCCCCACATTTGCCGGCTACTATACGGCGGGATGTGGGCACCCAAAACATTTTCGAAAACCAACCATTTTTATAATAATTTCCATGTTCTTCTCAAAGATTTCCATTTCTCAATAAAAGCTTGCAATCTCAACACATTTCAAAACTTTCAATTTTAGACAAAGGGATGATAAATACAACACTGGTAATCCCTAGGCTGGTGTTTGCAAGTAGAATCTACGAGCACTACCAAACTGTCATTTTTACCAGTATTAACCGGAAGGCTCGACACCTATCTGTGCGGTTTTCTGGTCTTTCACCATGGACACTCAGGCCAACTTAACAAAGTTTATCTACACCCCCTAACTGGACTTACCACTGTATTTACCCCTTACACACTTCCGTAGTTCTCATTACAATACCATTTCTTTCACGAATGTAAATCTCTTCGATTTAGAACCACAATGCACAAAAATAAATGAAATGATATGCGATGCAAAAATTTCCATGGTTCATAACATTCCTTCTCAAGTCAACCATATACCATCAACTTCCTCATTTCACAAGTCATAGCAACATGGTCTCATCAAGGACTACACATGAAGTTTTCAACACCATTTCTCTAACTCAATATATTTAAAAGATTACCATTCTTGCAAAACACATAATGGAATTTACACCCACTCATCTTCTATTCAAAGAAAGAAAGGAGTTTTATGAACATTTCCATGTTCCCCAAAAATCTCTAAATTTCTAGGGTTTTCACCAAAAACCAAACATTTCCCATCCCTATAAAGAAATCCCATTGAATCATCCTCTTGAGTTGAATGACTAAACAAGCCTACTAGGAATTTAATAAAATGATTTGAGATTAATCCCATTTTGGGAACTTTACATTTTAGATCACAAAAATCAAAATCAACATAATCAAAACAATTCCACATAATCACCACAATTCAACATATCTTAACTCAACACCACTAATTATAAATTCAAGGTGTACTCCTAAATTTTCATTTCATCATTTCATCCCAAGGCTCATGTTGTCCATATCATTAACTAATCCTTTTTCCCAAATTTCATTTCATATCATAGCATGATTTACAATATCCATAAATAAGGTTCAATCGCTAATTTTTAACATGATTTTCAAACACTTCCAAAATTCAATTAAACTTGTATATATACAATTCAATACCTCAATTTCATGATTCTACTTTCAATTTGGGCAAACTCATTAGTTATCATCATGAATCAACTTAGAGTTTCTAAGAAAAATCTACAATTTCAAGAAAAATTCAAACTTCTTAAACCTTGACTTTTTATTCCAATTTTCCCATTGATTATACACCCTAGGTCCATAATTCACAATCTAAACCCAATAATAGAACCCCAACATTTCAAACCCTAACCCCAAAATTTCATGATTTAACACTATATACTCAAAATGTAGGTTTTGCATTTATATAATCCAAAATACTACAAAATCTATCTATTAATGTAAGCATTGAAGGAGAACTAGGACCCCTACCTCAAGATTGGAAGCTATGGGTGAAGACCCATTTTCAAACTTCAATGAAATCCCCAAAATAATCGGTCAACGCCTTGATCCTTACTTGTTCTTGAACCTTGATACAAGATCCATGGTGGATTGTTGGTAAGAATGGATGAATCAAAGTTTTGGGGGCTAGGTTTTCGGACATGGAGGAGGGGAGAAGAAGAGAGGATGAAAACATGAAGTTTTTGGGCCAAAATATCACTTTATACTGTCTGTTAGCGACTTCGTCGCTCGAGCGAATAAAATCTCGCTCGAGCGAGCATGCTTTCAACACAGAAACTCAAAATTCAAACAAGTGTAACTCTCTCGTTCGGACTCCGTTTTAGGTCGTTCTTGTATCCAAATTGAAGCCCCGGAAACAAGCTTTTCAATGGTTCCAGCTTCACATTCAAATTCAAAGTATGGAAGGAGAAAAGGGCAAAATAGTGATGGCTGGTCAAAAACTCAAACTCAAACTTGGGGCTTTTTATCTAATCTTAAATACCTTGTTAAGGCTTCAATCAAGGTTCCAAACATCACCCAAGGGTCCTCAATTATAATATTTAAAGTTCACTTGCTAACCCATCAATATCAAGAGTCCGACAACCGTACAAGTTTTAAGGTGACGGGCACCACTTTACATTAATCCAATGTAAATTAAAATCCGAGTCATTACAGTATATGACAATTATTAAGCAAATTAGTCTGTTTTCTATATTGGTAGTGAATCAGTGATCATAGACCTCCATTATTAAACTAATGCTTCAACTTTTAAAGTGCACAACTTTAACCATCATCAAACTTCAGAACTTACAAAAAAACGAAATTGATGCTTACAAGATTTAACTTCTAAATATTTCCACAAGTCAATTCTCCTTCTGAATGAGAGAAATATAACCAGTTTAAAGCTTAAATATAGTTATTCACCAAACAAAAAAGAAAGGCTTAAATATAGTGGTCATTATTAATAAGAGTTGAGAAATCATCATCGTCAAGAGTTGAGAAATAAGACTGGTCACAAAAATAGTTGAAAGGAAGTGGAAATGATGTAGCTCTTATTCATGAAGACAAGAATGCTATGCTCAATTTAGCAAGTTGAGTAGCTGTAGAGCTGAGGAAAGTATGTTAAGCAGAACTTCATAATTCAGTAGTTGAATTTAGGGGACCAAAATAGTGTTTTTTACTTTAAAGCTATAAATCAGATAAGAGCTAGCCATAGAAATGTGGGAATAACAAAGTAGGGTGGTTCAGTCATACTGATCCAAATGAAGTAAAGACATTGTCTCATTTTTTGATAAACTTTTAGGGCCCACTACTGCTAACCATGGGGCTGGTGATGACATAAAAAACTATATCAAGAAGCAACTTACTAAATGTCAGAAATGTGAGTTACTCAGGTATGTTGCTCCTGCAGAGATGAAGCACTATGTTCTCACTGAAAGATGAAAAAGCTCCAACAGTTGATAGATACAATGATATGTTCTTTAACAAAGCTTGGTCTATTATAGGTGATGATGTGATTGCTTGGATATCATTTTTCTTCAGTTTTGGTGCTTGCTGAGAGAAGTTCAATCTATAGTGATTAATTGGATCGGCAAGCTACCTAATCCTTCAAATCTAAGTGATAGACCTACCTCTTATTGTAATATCATTTATAAGTGCACTGCTAAAATTGTAGCAGATAGACTTAAAATGGTTCTTCCTTCAATTGTGTCACATTGCCAAACTGCCCATTATGGAGGATGGAGAGGATTGCTGATAATGTGCTGCTTTCTCAGGAAATATCATTGTAGTGCTAATTGCAGGAAATGTGCTTTGACGGTGGACTTAAGAAAAGCCTATGATTTAGTAAGTTGGCATTCCAAGCTCCAGTCACTTGACGGGACGGGGTTTCCTGAAAAGTTTATAAGTTGGGTCAAGGCATGTATTACTTCTCCCAGCTTTTTAATTAATGGCAATGATAATGATTTGAAGGAATATTTCCCAAGTGCTAAAGGCCTTAAACAAGGGTACCCATCTCACCCTACTTGATTGTTTAGGCTATAGAAATTCTGACAGGTATCCTAATTAAGAAAGAAGATAACAATGAGTAACTTCAAGTACTCAAGGTATGCAAAGGAAAGGATTACTCATTTGACTTCCACTTACACATGCTCTTTTGCAAGGTTGATGTGAGTTTTATTACTCTATTTAAAGAGGCTTTGACTGTTTTCCAGAGTTTTGCCTGGTTTAACTCCGAATCCTGCTAAGAGTGATGAGTCTTCTAATATGGTGTTTCTAGCTTAATTTCTTCCAAGTTCATGGCAAAGTATTGCAGCCATCTTGTTGAATTATAGCCAGAGTTATGTCCTGGACTATTGTATAATCTTGTGCTGGCAGATTTCAATTGATCAAAACCTATGTACATAGACTCAACTATGGGTGTTGAGTAAGTGTCAAATTCATATAATTCTCATGTCAAGGACACCATATATGTTACTTTCTTAATATTTTAAGGATAAAATGCTGTTTAAAAACTACAATATAGTATTTATATAGAAAATAGAAATCTTATGCATATTACTATAATAAACTCAACAACTTATACATACTTTTTGGGTGCATCTCCAACTAGGCATATTGGACATATCCCATACCCTTATGGAAGTGTTAATTGTCCAACACATATACTTCATAAATTTAGAAGAGCCCATATAATATTGATCAATGCAGTGTTATTCTCTATTCAAATATACTAGTCCTCTATGCTATATGGACTCTTCAAAAATAAATCAAATATCCGTGTCAGACAAGGATATAGAATATGTGTTGGATACTTTTCAATGGATACTTCTTATATAATTGTATATAACACTATTATTATATGTACATATTGTTGTATAAAAAATGTCTTTTGACCTTTGTAAGTTACATATAGCATCATTTTATCTTACATACTTGATAAAAAATACAAAAATACATTTTTTGCCAAGTCCACGTACCCTTAAATTTATGGTTTGATGAGTCCGACCTCTAGATACCCCACACCCGACATCCATATCTAAGTCCACGTAACATAGAGTCCAATATGTTTATTCTCCAAAAGAAAGTTCTCACTTCCATAGAAAAAGTTTTGCGAGCCTTACTATGGAAAGGAGTGGATCTCACCTTTACCATAGCCAAGATTGCCGAAGATACTATATGATTGCCAAATGAGGACCATGGTTCAGGTTTTAAGAAACATGAAGAACAAAATAAAGCTTAGTTAGTAGGCATTTATGGAATTTTTTTTAATTACTAATGTTGGATCTTTGATTTGGGCAAAGTGGTATAGATCACAACTTTAAAAATTCTTGAGGACTCACTTGGGCTTGGAGAAAGAAGTAATTTTTTATTGGCAACAAAGAAAATTATATTAGAGAACATATCTAGCGAGGGGCACAACCCTTCTGCAACCAAATAAAAAAGAAAAGAGGGTAAAAAAACATGAAAAAATTCAAAAGATGGACCCAATACCCTTATAACACACAAACACACCTAAAAATAAATAAAAATTCTAGGTACCCACCGTTAACTTCCCCAAATTTACCCCAATGGAATAGTGTGGTTGTGATTGAATTTGTGTGATGTGGGGTCCATATATAGGATAAATCTCAACCACAAGATGATAATTTTGGATAATTTCTGGGTAATTAAGTTTGGGTTTGTAGTATTATTGAAAAAAAAAAAAAAATCCACTTCAATCGCTAAGAAGATGTCACTATGGTTTAAAAAAAGGTTGCCTCCTCTTTTTTTTTTCCTGTTCTTTTCTTCCAATTGCCTGAAAAAATCCACTCCAATTATAATTGATTAAAGTATGCGCAAAGAGGTTCATGTTTCCTCTATTATTTCAGGCAATTGCTGGAAAGGCCAAGTGCAGATTCTATCAAATTGACAGATCAAAAGAGAGATTCTAGCTTACTTCTTCCCTTGCAGTAAAGACCCCAAACAAGATTGTATGGATATTTAGTGTTCAAGCTGTTTGGAGGATTTTCACATCTTAAGGTTCTAGGGTAGATTAGAATAAGCTTGTGTGGTCTCACAAGTCTGTTCCCCACCATTCTTTTGTTATTATAGTGAAATAAACATGGGTCAAGCCAGTCCAACCCAACGGTTCCACGATTATATTTTACTTTTTCTTTAACAATAAATATATACACATTTTAGGTTTTAAAATAAAAAGTTTTCACTTTATCTTTCTTCATATTCTACTCTATTTAGAGTTCATAGGTCCATCTTTTGAATGTCAAGTTGATTGAGAATATATTGTATAAACATAACACTGCCATTTACATAAATATATTTCATTATGGGCCTGTTTGATTCTAATATTAGAGCATAGGATTTGTAACGCCTTCAAAATAATAACGTCAAACCCATAATATAGACATGCATTGATATATAAAAGATTCACATTCTTCTATTCATCAGAGTTTCATTACAAAAAGTATTACATGTTAACAACAAAAGCAAATGCCCTAAGGGCTTACAGCTTTCCAAGTTAACACTTGGTTACAAAAAGGAGAGTGCTAACTCATTTACACATTTAGCCATTGGCTTGAATTTGCATGTAATACATCAGAAAGAAAGACAACAAAAAAAGTCTGCTCGCCTCTAGCCTCCCAAGCTATGTCCTTGGAGGTGGCATGCTACCTGTACCTGAAAATGATATTCCCATATAGGGTTAGCCACAGCCCAGTAGAAACACACTAAACCAGCTATGAACAATGACTAAAATATTAGCAGTTGATAGATGGCCAACACTAATATATCCACATATATCATCCCGCAGTTTCGTGTTTTACAAGTCCATGTTATATTTCATTTTCCATTTCCTTTCAATTCTCAATTCATAATCATGGCTCAGAACCTGGCCACACAACTTATATGAGACAATAACTCATACTAAACATTTTCCCATTTCATACTAGATAAGCATACTAGCTATATCAACACATCAACTGATAAGTCTAAGAACTATATCACATTTCCAAAGATAAGCATATGAGCTCTATCTACACTTCTCTAGACAAACGTATGAGCTGTATCTACACTTCTCAAAGATAAGCATATGAGCTCTATCTTCACTTTTCTAGACAAGCATATGAGCTCTGTCTATGGAGTTCATCCCCCATCTCCTCCCAACACTATCCAGTTTAGAGATACATCCCCCATCTTCCCCTAAACCGCGGAGTACATCCCCCATCTCCTCCTCTACACATAAAGCATACAAACACATTGGTTCTATATACAATCAATCAATACATACAGTTAATGTATTCTATCAACCGTCAAATTCCATGACATATTCCGTGATTAGTTTTCGTTTGCCTAATCATCATGCATTGTCTACAACAATCAAGACTATCCTCCACCGATAGCCCAAAGCAATTATTTCTAAACGGAAAATAAATGCACAAATGGATATTAAATCAACATTTCAATTCGGTGAGTGATAAGTAATTCAACTACACCCTTTTTAATCCCACACACTCCCAATCTCAACATTTCCAACTCAATTCCTCATTTCTCACAGTTAATTATACCAATTAATTAATCAATGTAATTAGGGCATTTTCCATAATTAACATTACAACCCTTAAGGTTCCATCTTCATCAATGTTTTAACATAAATTCCATTTCTCTATACCAAACATGCCTCTAGGTTCACTATAAATAAAACCCCAACTTTTGTAAAATTACACAAAGGCCCAAAGTTTTCTCAAAATTACATAACAACTTCCAACAAATCAAAATGCTAAAATTTAAAGACAAAATCCATAAGGAGGAGTAGGATATCCCTACCTTGAAGTTTGAGCTCAAAAGGAGATGAAGACCCAACGACCAACGTGCTCCAAATCCAAAGATTTTCAAATTAAATCGAAGCCCTCAACACCCTCTATCTTTTTAACAAAGGACTTAGGGTAGGAAATCACCCTAGGTAGATCAAATCTTAGAGAGATTGTAAGTTTAGAGAGAGAGAGTCTCGGATTTTAGGGTTTGAAAATGAAAAGTGGATGAAAAAGTGATTTTGAAATCGCTGCTGCCCGCTGATATAAACAGGCTCGCTCGAGCGAAGACTTGGTCGCTCGGCGAATCGAGCCAAGAAAGTCTCGCTCGAGCCGAAAAGCTAAATGCACGCTCGAGCGACAGAATGCTCGCTCGAGCGAAGAACAACCAGACCGCTCGAGGGAAGGGAATCTCGCTCGAGCCAAAATTAAAGAGTTCGTCCAAGACCAATCGTTCGCTCGGCGAAAAACCTCGCTCGGCGAAGGATCTAAAACTCTGAGCTTCGCTCGGCGAAAGCTTCGCTCGAGCGAAACTCTCGCTCTCAGTCCAGAGACGCAGACGCACGCTCGAGCGAAGAAGACCTGGCTCGAGCCACCAGACACAAAACTCAACTCTCGCTCGATCGACCAAACCCTGGATCGAGCGAAGGACCAAAGACAGAATCTCGCTCGAGCGAAGAACTTCTCGCTCGAGCGAAGACCCAAAATTCTGGGCAGCAACACTTGGTTCCCAAACACAACCAACCTGTAACAAACCTGCCCAACACATCCTATAACTCATCTACAAGGTAGAAAAGGATGTAAACAGAATAATAATCAACTACTAACATTCACGGACACAAGTCCGGATCATTGTACAACAAAGGGTAAACCCGGGATCGCTATAACCTCTTCCCCTTAAAGAATTTCGTCCCCGAAATTAAGAACACGTTTTGAAAACAGATTTTTCTCTATTTTAGACAACGTTACATTTTAACATTCAATAACTCGTCCCATTTCCGGTCATTCCATCTCTTATTCAAGAGGCATTTCTCAACATATATATATTTCAACATGCATTTTTCTTCCATTCCCAACTATTTCCAACATACATGGTTCACAAATTATATCACAATCAATTTACATGATACAACTCCATTTCTACAATATAGCCAACAGGTGCAATATTATAATCAACTCCCATATCAAGGCAAGTTCTACAATACTTCCATAAACCAAAACATTCACAATGTTTTACAACTTAAGACATATTTAATGATCTTAAAGTTCAACAATACAACATTATACAACATATGTTCAAACATCCACAAATAGGTCCGGATATTTCTCTCGGACCTCCAATTCACGTTCCCAAGTGGCCTCCTCCACTCCGTGATGTTTCCACAAAACCTTCACCAAAGGAATGGTCTTGCCACGCAGGACTTGATCCCGCCTATCCAAGACTTGAACTGGTCTCTCCTCATACGAGGCATCCTCATCTACCTCTAAGTCGGTCCAATCCAATACATGTGATGGATCCGGCTCATACTTCCGAAGCATACTCACATGAAACACGTCATGAACTCCGGATAACTGTGGTGGTAAAGCTAAACGGTAAGCGACCTCGCCAATCCTCTCAAGGATCTCAAAAGGACCAATAAACCAAGGGGACAACTTCCCACTCTTCCCAAACCTCATCAATCCCCGCCTAGGTGATATCTTCAGAAAGACATGATCACCCGTCTCAAACGCCAAAGGCCTCCTCCTACGATCAGCATAAGATTTCTGACGACTCTGGGCTATAACAAGCCTCCTACGGATAAGCTCAACTTTCTCCGTCGTCTCCCTAACCAACTCTGGGCCCAACAAACCGGAGACCTACAAGGTCGGCCATACAAGGCCTCAAACGGTGCCATACCGATACTAGACTGAAAGCTATTGTTGTAGGCAAACTCCACCAATGGTAAGTGCCTCTCCCACGTCCCACTAAAGTCAAGGACACAACCCCGAAGCATATCCTCAAGGATCTGAATAGTACGCTCGGACTGCCCTTGGTCACGAGGATGATAAAATTGTACTAAAGGTCAACTTAGTGCCCAAAGCACTCTGCAAACTCTGCCACAACCTAGCAGTAAAACGAGGATCTCTATCTGAGACGATTGTCACTGGGACGCCGTGCAATCTCACTATGTCCCGAATATACAAGTCGGCAAGATGATCTACTGAATCTCTTACGCGCATAGGAATGAAGTGCGCCGACTTAGTCAACCGGTCTACAACCACCCAAATAGCATCACTACCCCGCTGAGTCCTCGGAAGACCTACAACGAAGTCCATAGTGACGTGCTCCCACTTCCACTCGGCAATAGGCAAGGGTTGCAACAAACCCGCTAGCCTCTGATGTTCGGCCTTCACTTGCTGACAAGTAAGGCACTTAGACACAAAGACTGCCACATCTCTCTTCATGCCTCGCCACCAAAACTGGCGACCCAAATCCCGATACATCTTAGTACCTCCCGGATGCACCAAAGCGCGAATGATGGAACTCTCGAGTACTTCCT
Source organism: Camellia lanceoleosa (assembly GCA_025200525.1). Classification (NCBI taxonomy): domain Eukaryota; kingdom Viridiplantae; phylum Streptophyta; class Magnoliopsida; order Ericales; family Theaceae; genus Camellia; species Camellia lanceoleosa. The sequence goes on from CM045772.1 coordinate 30,760,712, forward strand.
CTCGGCAAGACTCGGCACAAACAAAGCGGTCTCGGTATCTCACACTCGGTCGGGATACACCGTCAAACCCTTCTCGACCTTCCCAATGGAGATCTTCTCTCGGAGGATTCTACCTCAGGTCACCTCTCGTGCCTCTAACACTCGAGTCACAAGTGTAGGCTCATAGCAACAAGAAAACAAGGCATGACCTCAACGGATTCGCCCAAAAGCAAATCAAACTCGCCAAGTGCCCCCAACATCTCCCACTCCCGGATGGCTATACAGGCTACATCGCTAACGGATTTCCTGCTAAGGGCATCGGCCACAACATTGGCCTTCTCCGGATGATAATGCAACTCAAAATCGTAATCCTCAATGAACTCCATCCACCTCCTCTGCCTCAAGTTCAAGCCTTTCTGTGAAAACAGATATTTTAGACTCTTATGATCCGAGAACACTTCGAATCTCTCACCATAAAGGTAGTGCCTCCAGATTTTCAAGGCAAAGATGACAGCCGCCAACTCTAGGTCATGTGTAGGATAATTGTTCTCGTGTATTTTCAACTGATGTGAGCCATAAGCTACCACATTCCCCTCTTGCATCAACACACAACCCAAACCCTCTCGTGAGGCATCACAATAAACCGCATAACCCAACCCTCTCTCCGAAATAATCAAGATCGGAGCAGTGGTCAATCTAACTTTCAGCTCTTGGAACGACCTTTCACAATTCTCACTCCATACAAATTTGACTCCCTTCCGAGTCAGTCTAGTCAACGACGAAACTAATCTGGAGAAATCCTTCACAAACCGACGGTAATACCCAGCTAATCCCAGAAAACTGCGGATCTCAAACACACTCTTAGGCTATGCCCAATCTTGCACTGCCTCAGTCTTGGATGTATCAACAGACACCCCTTCCCCGGAAACCACATGGCCTAAGAACTTGACTTCCTTTAGCCAGAACTCACACTTCCCAAACTTGGCATATAGCCTATGGGCTCTAAGTAACTCAAGCACCACTCTCAAGTGTTCCTCGTGCTCCTCCTTAGAAGGTGAATAGATAAGAATGTCGTCCACAAAAACGACTACAAAACGATCCAAGAATTCCCGGAAGATCTGGTTCATCAAGTCCATAAAGACTGCCGGTGCATTGGTAAGCCCAATTGGCATCACCAGAAACTCATAATGGCCATATCGCGTACGGAATGCCGTCTTCAGAATATCCTCCTCCTTGACCCTCAACTGGTGGTAACCCGATCTCAAGTCTATCTTAGAGAAACAACAGGAACCCTTCAACTGATCAAACAAATCATCTATACGGGGCATAGGGTACTTATTCTTAACCGTAGCCCGATTTAACTTCCGATAATCGATACACAATCTCAAGGCACCATCTTTCTTTTTAGCAAAGAGGGCCGGTGCTCCCCACGGCGAAACACTAGGGCGAACAAAGCCCTTGTCTAGCAATTCTTGGAGCTGGACTTTCAACTCAACCAACTCTGCTGGAGCAAAACGGTAGGGTGCCATAGAAATCGGCGCCGTGTCGGGCACTAGATCAATAGAGAACACAATCTCTCGATGAGGTGGCAAACTAACAAGGTCCTTAGGAAAGACGTCCGAGTACTCACAAACCATCCTCGGCAACACAATCTAGGTCTCATCACACTCACCACTCTCAAAGCTAGCAAGTAGACCACTAAGTTCACTCCGCCCTCGTGGATCATACCCCGGTGGCACAATACTACCAACCCGATCTCCCAAGAAATGGAAACACTCCCCGCTCATGGTACAACAAGTGACCCTCTGGTGGTAGCAGTCAATAACTGCCCAGTATGACAATAACCAGTCCATACCTAAAATAATATCAAAGCCCTTCATGGGCATAACTACAAAAGGAAACGGAAGCCTATGATCGTCGACCTCTATATCATAACCTCTACATCCGTGTTTCAAAATCAACTCACCCCCAATAGGTGACACAACACAAATAGGAGATGCTAATAGTGCTAACTCCAACTCCAACACAGATGCAAATGCAGCAGATACAAAAGAATGAGATGCACCCGTGTCAATCAACACTCTAGCAACCGAGTTGCAAAACAGAAAGGTACCTCTCACTACTGATGGAGCCGGTACTAGGTCTGTGTGATAAAGGCATACACGCATACTGTGGGCCTGGTCCACTGCTCACCTCTAGGAGCATCTGCTTTGTCTTGTTGGGGACAGCAAGCTCCGAATTGGCCCTCGAGGCCTGCACAGACTGAGCTGGCTGAAATCCCTGCGTCTGTCTAGAACCAGACGCTCCTGAAGTGGCATTCAACTATGGGCAGAACCTCTTCAGGTGCCCAGGCTGTCCACACTGATAGCAAGACAAGGGCTGCCCCCTGCCCAAACTCTGACTCTGTGGTCTAGCTGAAGAAGAAGCAGCTCTCTGACCTCCACCCTTCAGCGGGCAAACCGAAGCCTTGTGACCCAACTGGCCACACTTGTAACAAGTGAACTCTCCCTGATTGCCTCTCCCCGAGCCTGCACTCGGCACTGGAAAGGTCGATCTAGCAACTCCGCCCTGAGACTGTTAAGGGTTATAACCCCTCTGTCTCTTGCCATCACTCTGGCCATCTTGGCCCCTCTTGGAGCCTCTATGTTTCTCCTCATCCTCCTTCTGCATCATAAGCTCCATATGAGCTGCAGCATCCACCAAATGTCTATACTCTCGGATGTAAGACCCACCAACCCTCAGCTTGAGGCCACGTCTCAACTTTCGCTCAAACTCATAACAACGGCGCTCCTCTGTCGCCACAAGTTCAGGTGCAAACCTGGACAAGCTAGTAAATGTAGCCTCAAACTCGGCCACAGACAAACCCTCCTGTTTAAGCCGGCTAAACTGATCTCTCAGCTTCTCCCTAGTAACTGCAGATAAGAATCTCTCCTGGAAAGCATTTACAAACGCCTCCCATGTACCACCCACACGGACCTTCTCGTATTTCCACCATTGACCCGCATCTCCCTTCAGCTGGAAGGATGCCAAGGTCACTTTCAGTGCTCCGTCCTCAATGCCAAGCATTTCGAACGTCTTACTCATTTGTTCCAACCACTCATCTGCCTTAAGTGGCTCCTTTGGATCTCCAATGAACTCGTCCGGGTTAGACCGGAAAAACTCCCTCTTCAAGAAAGAAGGCCCTGCCTCAACTGCCTGATTTCCAGCTCTGAGAATACCCAAAGCTCCTGCTATCTCTCGGGCCAAGGCACTCATAGCCTGCTGACCCGCTGGCTCGGCCACATTGGCCTGGCCAACTCCCTCCTGCACTGCCGGAATATCATCCGGTAAAGGTACTTCCTGCCTCGCAGGCCTACCACGCCTAGCACCTCTTCCTCGTCCTGACATCCTAATAAAGGTAACACAGAACGTTAGCACATTCATAAATGTGCCGAAACTAAACACCCACGTCCTAATGCATGGACAACTGTAATTCACTCCACGTAAGCACATAAACACATAAGCACTTACGAATTTCATTTCCGGATAATGATAGTCCCGAGGCGTTACTAGAGTTCCGGTTAGAAACAACATTGATCAAGTGCTTTTCCAACAAGACTCCCAGAAACCTAAGGATCCAACCAACATCCTAGAAATTAAATCCCATACCCATATAGTCACATAAGCATGTTATCAATTTAACACATAGCATATGATACTACACCTAAGTCTCTATCAAGCGAGACAAACCCATTGTGATCCTAATCACTTCCCACGTACCCAAAGTATTTGAACCCGGTACACTCTGATACCAAGTTGTAACGCCTTCAAAATAATAACATCAAACCCACAATATAGACATGTATTGATATATAAAAGATCCACATTCTTCTATTCATCAGAGTTTCATTACAAAAAGTATTACATGTTAACAACAAAAGCAAATGCCCTAAGGGCTTACAGCTTTCCAAGTTAACACTTGGTTACAAAAAGGAGAGTGCTAACTCATTTACACATTTAGCCCTTGGCTTGAATTTGCATGTAATACATCAGAAAGAAAGACAACAAAAAAAGTCTGCCCGCCTCTAGCCTCCCAAGCTATGTCCTTGGAGGTGGCATGCTACCTGTACCTGAAAATGATATTCCCATATAGGGTGAGCCACAGCCCAGTAGAAACACACTAAACCAGCTATGAACAATGACTAAAATATTAGCAGTTGATAGATGGCCAACACTAATATATCCACATATATCATCCCGCAGTTTCGTGTTTTACAAGTCCATGTTATATTTCATTTTCCATTTCCTTTCAATTCTCAATTCATAATCATGGCTCAGAACCTGGCCACACAACTTATACGAGACAATAACCCATACTAAACATTTTCCCATTTCATACTAGCTATATCAACACATCAACTAATAAGTATAAGAACTATATCACATTTCCAAAGATAAGCATATGAGCTCTATCTACACTTCTCTAGACAAGCGTATGAGCTGTATCTACACTTTTCAAAGATAAGCATATGAGCTCTATCTTCACTTTTCTAGACAAGCATATGAGCTCTGTCTACGGAGTTCATCCCCCATCTCCTTCCAACACTATCCGGTTTAGAGATACATCCCCCATCTTCCCATAAACCACAGAGTACATCCCCCATCTCCTCCTCTACACATAAAGCATACAAACACATTGGTTCTATATACAATCAATCAATACATACAGTTAATGTATTCTATCAACCGTCAAATTCCATGACATATTCCGTGATTAGTTTTCGTTTGCCTAATCATCATGCATTGTCTACAACAATCAAGACTATCCTCCACCGATAGCCCAAAGCAATTATTTCTAAACGGAAAATAAATGCACAAATGGATATTAAATCAACATTTCAATTCGGTGAGTGATAAGTAATTCAACTACACCCTTTTTAATCCCATACACTCCCAATCTCAACATTTCCAACTCAATTCCTCATTTCTCACAATTAATTATACCAATTAATTAATCAATGTAATTAGGGCATTTTCCATAATTAACATTACAACCCTTAAGGTTCCATCTTCATCAATGTTTTAACATAAATTCCATTTCTCTATACCAAACATGCCTCTAGGTTCACTATAAATAAAACCCCAACTTTTGTAAAATTACACAAAGGCCCAAAGTTTTCTCAAAATTACATAACAACTTCCAACAAATCAAAATGCTAAAATTTAAAGACAAAATCCATAAGGAGGAGTAGGATATCCCTACCTTGAAGTTTGAGCTCAAAAGGAGATGAAGACCCAACGACCAACGTGCTCCAAATCCAAAGATTTTCAGATTAAATCGAAGCCCTCAACACCCTCTATCTTTTTAACAAAGGACTTAGGGTAGGAAATCACCCTAGGTAGATCAAATCTTAGAGAGATTGTAAGTTTAGAGAGAGAGAGTCTCGGATTTTAGGGTTTGAAAATGAAAAGTGGATGAAAAAGTGATTTTGAAATCGCTGCTGCCTGCTGATATAAACAGGCTCGCTCGAGCGAAGACTTGGTCGCTCGAGCGACCAGACACAGAAAACCCTCGCTCGAGCCAAGAAAGTCTCGCTCGAGCCGAAAAGCTAAATGCACGCTCGAGCGAAGAACAACCAGACCACTCGAGCGAAGGAAATCTCGCTCGAGCCAAAAATTACAGTGTTCGGGTCCAGTACCAAACGCAATCGTTCGCTCGAGCGAAGAAACCCTGGCTCGAGCGAAGGATCTAAAACACAGAGCTCGCTCGAGCGAAGGAAAGCTCGCTCGAGCCAGAAACTACTGCTCTCAGGTCCAGATGAGACGCAGACGCACGCTCGAGCGAAGAAGACCTGGCTCGAGCCACCAGACACAAAACTCAACTCTCGTTCGATCGACCAAACCCTGGATCGAGCGAAGGACCAAAGACAGAATCTCGCTTGAGCGAAGAACTTCTCGCTCGAGCGAAGACCCAAAATTCTGGGCAGCAACACTTGGTTCCCAAACACAACCAACCTGTAACAAACCTGCCCAACACATCCTATAACTCATCTACAAGGTAGGAAAGGATGTAAATAAAATAATAATCAACTACTAACATTCACGGACACACGTCCGGATCACTATAGAACAAGGGGTAAACCCGAGATCGCTATAGGATTGGATTGTTAATCCAGTGATATACACATTCCAACGTTTGGATGGCATAAATGGTGGCCGGCTTAGTAATACGTAGAATTTCTAATCCCACAAAATCGTGGGATATTCAATACAAGTAGGCATTATTATTAATAATCCACTATGGACTTGTTTGATTAGCAAGGATTAATAGCGAGGGTATTAACAATCCATGGGATTAGTATAGGATTAGTTATCCAGTTGGATTACTGAGATACATAATTTCCTGTTATCCAAGTTTATTTTGCAATAGATATAAAAATTTATAATCCCAATTATATGTATAAGTTGTAAGATTAAAAAAATCATCAATTTTGTTGGATAGAATGATTATTGGAATCTAATCCGAATAATAAAATTTGCTACCAAACAATGGAATATGAGTCCTATGAATTAATAAACTCAATTCTATGTTATAGTTTGCCCAATCAAACAAGTTGAAAAATCTTAAAGTCCCCGAGATATTGATTTGTAATTATGTATTAGTTTTAACCAGTAAATAGCAATCTCAATCAAACAATCAAAGACAAATCGACACAACGATTTTACGTGAAAAAATCACAATTGGACACTACAACAAATTTGGGATTTAAAGATGAAACAAATTTGTCCCAAATTGTATATATTTCGTCACCCAAACTAATTACGACGAACATTTTTCGTCACCCATTTTGTCGCCAAAGCTTTGTCGCTAAAGGATCTTAGAGACGAAAAAACAAATTCGTCATTGAAAATGATAAATTTGTGACGAATTTTTTTGTCTCCAATACACTCTTTAGCGACAAAATATTTTGTCATTAAAGGAGAAATTAGATACAAAAGTATTTTGTCATAAATATAAGAAATAGAGACGAAATAATTTTGTCACGTTCAATATAAACGAAGACGAATTTTTTTTGTCAAAGAAGCTACCAATAGAGACAAAAACAAATTCATCATTAAAAATGATAAATTTGTGACGAATTTTTTTGTCTCAAATACACTCTATTGGGAACATACTTGTAAGTAATTAGCGACAAAATATTTTGTCATTAAAGGAAGAAATTAGAGACAAAAGTATTTTGTCATAAATATAAGAAATAGAGACGAATTAATTTTGTCACGTTTAATATAAACGAAGACAAAAAAAAAATTGTCAAAGAAGCTACCAATAGAGGCAAAAACAAATTCATCATTAAAAATGATAAATTTGTGACGAATTTTTTTGTCTCCAATACACTCTGTTGGGAACATATTTGTAAGTAATTAGCGACAAAATATTTTGTCATTAAAGAAAGAAATTAGAGACAAAAGTATTTTGTCATAAATATAAGAAATGGGGACAAAATAATTTTTTCACGTTTAATATAAACGAAGATGGAATTTTTTTGTCAAAGAAGCTACCAATAGAGACAAAAACAAATTCATCATTAAAAATGATGAAATAATGTCAAAAAAAAATTCATCACACATTGAGGGTAATAGTGACAAAATGTGACAATATTTTTTGTCATGACATTCATTTAGCGATGAAATAAAGAATTCATGACAAAATTAATCATCCACCTAAGCCAAATAAGAGACAAAAAAACCTTCTTTAGGCATGGAAAATTTTGTCAGTAATTCCATAATATTTTTTTCCACATTATATACATATTTTATCAAAATCTAAATTTTAGTTCAACAAATATAACCATGTTCATGTTGAAACCTGTTGAATATAACAATTCCATCACAACTTAAGCTAACATGTTATCAACACATTTACAAATTAACAAAATGAAAATATCCATTCATCATTACAAATAATTTCATCCTAATACAATAAAATAGTGAAATATCCACAAAATATCCAAAAGTTATAACTTGTTCAATTCCACCAAACATCCAACAATAACTAGTGCAACTCCACAAAGTATGTATATCCTTATCAAACATGACAAGCCCCAAAAATAATCCCAATATATTTATATAACATGCACCATGCCGCTTTCATACAATACATGAAATCCTTCTCCAAAACCTTTATATCACAATTAACCAAAGTTTACACAAGAGAAATCTCACATGCAATTGTGCATTCAATGAAAGTTAGTACATGAATCTACAACATGTGGAATCATTTGATCAAACAGATACATGCCCTCAAGGGGCTTACAACTTCCGAGGCATTAGCCCAGTTACACAAAATGGTCTCTCGAACCCATACCAAAAATAGCCCTTGGCTTTACAGAAATTCATAACAAAAGTAAAGAGCACACTACTCTTCTCAACAAATTTCCACGCCCTCAAATTGGCGGGAACACCACATCTTCACCTGCACCAAAACCCATAGGGATGAGCATAAAGCCCAGTAGAGAATTCTCACAAAGTATATACAGTTATGCATTTTCTTCAATAGAAAAGAAATACAAATGCAATGCCATGCCAATGTTAATAATCGAGGAAAATATTCATTTCAATGCATTATTTAAAATCACCATGTTCTCAATATTATCTTGTAATCTCATCAATTTCAAACTTCCAATATTAATTCAATAGGGGCGGTAAATATGACACTGGTAATCCCTAGGCTGGGTGTCTGCAAGTAGACTATACAAGTACTACCAAAATATCATTTTTATCGGTATTAACCGGAAGGCTCGACACCTATCCGCGCGGGTTTTTGGTCTTTCACTATGGACACTCAGGCCAACTTATCAAATCATTTACACCCCCTATCTGGACTTACCACCGTATTTACCCCATGAACATTTCCGTTAGTTCTCATTACAATAACATTTTTCTTCATGATGTAATTCTCTTCAATTTAGATTCACAATGCACAATGATAAATGAAGTAATATGCAATGCAATAATCGTTTCCATACCTCATCACATTTCTCCATCTTTGAACATCTCAACAACGATATTCAACACTCGCATTTTCATTCCCTCCTTTCCATGTTCTTCCACAAGATACCCATGTGTCTTCAATACATGGTTACAATTTCTCATTTCTCAAAACAATCATGTGTCTTCAACACATCACAACAATTTCTCAACAATAATTCATCATGACAAAACCTTTCAATATGTCTAGCATGTCATCTTTCATTTCATTTCTCTTTACATTAAGACTAAACATTTTCACATCATCTATGGCACACAACAACTTGCCATCTTACAACATTACAAGTTTAAGTTTTTGCAATAATGTTAAGCTAACATCTCATATCTCATATATGAAGCATATTGTTATTTTGCTAAACATTTGATGAAACTCACTCCCACACATCCACTTAACACAAGAAAATAGATGATTTCAAAGGCATTTTCTTTATTTCAAAATCCCTCATCTGCTAGGGTTTTCATAGAAAACAAACTTTCCTCACTTTTCAAGAAAAACTTCATCTACTAACTTTCATGAGTTTAATAGAGGGAAACCCTCAAAAAAAAAAAAGAAAAAAAAGACAAGAGATACAAACCCACATTCAAAACTCTCTATATTTTTAAATCACAAAGTTTGAAATCAACAAACACTAGAAGAAAACTTTTAAAATCATCATCAAGATAGCAAACTTGTATATATAACTCAAGAATGTCCCTACCTCAAAGTGTTGATTATGAGGAGAAGATGAAACCCTAGCTTTCAAGATGGAATGTTCTTCAATTTATCCTACACCAAGGGATGTCCAAGCTTGGTCTTCAAGATTTTTGGAGGGGTGATGATGTTCTAGACCCAAAATTTGTAAGGAAATCAAAGTGTTTAAATGTTTTGGTTAGGGTTTCTAGAGAGAAGGAGGAGAGAAATGAAGTTAGAGTGAGAGAAAAGCCCCAAAAATGACATACATTTCGGCCCAAAAGGGAAAATAAAAACAGAGGTCTAGCTGCCCGTCTGCCGCACGTGTGGCGTCTCTTCCCACACGTGCGGAGCGCCTTTTCCCGCACGTGTGGCCCTCATCCCTGTACGTGTGGTGGTCCCCTGCACCTCAGATCACACGTGCTTCTCTAGCAGTGTGCAGCCCACTGAAAATCCCCTCTCGCCGCACATGCGGCCCCACCCCGCACGTGCGGCCCTGGCCCAGCAGCCCAAAAAAATCTTCGCTTCGTTCCCAAGCACTCCGAACCTGACCCCGCCCCCCCCTCCCGGAATGAGTGAAACTCGACACTGAACCAAGCAAGAACATAAACTCTCATCTAGAGATCCAATTCCTGATATTTCAAGTCAAACGAAGATAAAACGAGAAAGGAGGAAGGAGAAAGACAAAGGAAACAAGGGCCCGGTGATCACAAAATAAAAATGAACATTCAAGCAAATTACATCAGTGTTGCACGTCAAAAATGCCACCCCAATCCAATCTGCAAAAAAATAAATTAAAAGCTTTAGTAATTAATCAATTATACGAAAGATTAAAAACATTAGTAACTCATCAATTTACAATTAGATCAATTATACAATTTATCCCTCTAACGACTTTTTCGAGATTATGAGAACAAAAAATTAATTTTAAGGCTAATTCACAAATGGTGCATCCCATTAATGTGCCGTAAGTTCATACAACTTATATTGGTCCCTCCTAAGGTGTTTCTATTGGTTCCTGTACAAATCTGTAGTTGTGTGATAATTTAGCATTTCGACGGCCTTTTTTTGAAGCTTTAAGTATAGAGAAAAAAATTATTTTTTAAACTAATTCACAATTTATACATCCCGTGCACCTGTACAAATTGGATGTCATATGCATGTTTCCATTACTTCCTAATTCTTCAAACATATATTCTTTTATAAAATTTGCTATATTAAAGTTAATATACTTTACCAAGAAGTATGTCCACTTGTGGATGAGTCCCCTCACTTCCAAAGTGTCCAGTGAATCCTTTGGTCCTCAAAAAGTTGACAACATCAACCATTATCTCCCCTTGCTTCTTCCTACCCTCTTCAAGATCTTCTATTTTATTATTCTGCATTTGTATTTGTTCCTTCTGTGTCTCTATTTGCATCTCAAGGCGCTTCACATAATCATTTGTTTCAGCATATATGGTAGTGGTCCTCCTAATAGAGGATGAAGGTCTCATGCCAAGTCCCTTCACATAGCCAGACCTTGGCTTTAGGACTTCGATTGACAGCTCTTCTGTAGTCAAAGGGGTTGATCTCGGCTGTGAGAGGTGATCAGCCTGTTTCTGTATCATATTTTCCTATCAAATATAAAAAAAAAATTAAATAATTATTAGAAAATTAAATAATATTATAACAAATAGTATTCTAAAATTTTGTTAATAAAAATTGCAATATATACTCACATAATTACACTGAGCTTGAGATGAGATCCACTCATGTGTTTTCTCATTATAGTGAGTTTCCTTGTACAACTTCGCTAGATCGTAGCATCTTTTTTCTCGTGCCTAATTTGATAGACCAAATATTCAATAAATAAAGTTAAGAATCTAATATAATTACGAAAGTGCAAGGATGCGTGCAGTTTTCTACTCTAACAGGATTGACCTAGAACCATACCTATGTTTTGTATACATCCTTTCTCACATTACGATGTTGGCCTTTGATTGTTCCTATAAGGAAGAATGACCAATATAACAATGAAATGTATCATTAGTAAGACAAATATGTTGGCTTTTGATTGTTCCTGTAAGGAATAATGAACCAATATAACAATGAAATATATCACTAGTAAAACAAATTTAATGCTTGATAATAAAGAAATTGCATTGTTCCTCTCTATCATTTTCCTATATATCATTTCAACTTAAAAGATATTTCAAATTATTCACTAGTTTCATTCAATTCTTTGAAAAATAGATTAGAGGACTTGTTGAGATTTCATCATAAGATGGTTTTTCTGGGTGAAAAAGGAAAAACGAGTAATTTACACCGTTCACAAATAAGGGGCATATAAGCGTGGGCAAGATAGATTGTGAAAAAATCCATTTACATTTCACAAGATATGGAACAATTACTGATACCAAACTCATAACCCTTTCTTTCTTCCACAACTCTATCAAATCTAAAGTTTTGTCTCAATTCCCTGTATTAGTTACTTAGCTAGTTGCTTACCATTATCATGAAACTTCAAACCAAACCCAAGAACAAACAGAAAAGACAATCATAGAAACTGAAATCTTAGTTCTTTATTCTATGATGTGAAAGATGCACTTTAAGGAACCATAAATTAATCTCCTATTATGTGAGTCTTCCAATCCATGTTTAATAGTTTCCCTTTCTCATTTTCCCACTTATTTGGTTTTTATTATGTTCCACTTACATGCCTAGAAGATAAAGGGAAAAGAAGACATATGGAATTTCACAGCAAATTGATTGTGTTCTTTCTAGTTTTTTTAGAATCTCCCCCTATTCTAATCAAATTCTTTCTTCACTGATATAATAAAAAAGATGAAAATGTTACCAGAAATTCTTTAGTGTTCCACTTTTTATCAATAAGATCTATTCACTTGGTAGGATCAACATTCTTTGGTGGATGGTTTCTTGCATACTCTTCCCTTTTAGCCTCCTTCAGCTCCATGAATTGTTTGTGCAGCCTATAGGTATGGTTACTCAATCTTCGACCAAATTTTGTGTTCATTGCCTTCTCTATATCAACAGGGTCTCCTTGTAAATAAAATTGATTGTAACGCCCTCAAAATAATGACAATAAACCCATCAATTAAACATGCATCAACATAATAAAAGTCCACCTTCTTCTATTTAACTGAACTGTCCTGTACAAAAGTATTACATGTAAACAATAAAAGCGGGTGCCTTAAAGGCTTACAACTTTCCAAGTTAACACTTGGTTACAATCAAGAGAGCTCTAGCTCAATACACGTAAAGCCCTTGGCTTGAAGTTACATGTAACACATCAAAAGTAAATAGAAGTCAAAAAGTCCATCCGCCACTAGCCTCCCAAGCTAAGTCCTTGGAGGTGGCATGCTGCAGGTACCTGAAAATGATATCCCCAAAAGGGTGAGCCACAGCCCAGTAGAAATATACTAAACCAATTATGAATAACGCCTAAAAGATTAACAGTTGATACATTGGTCAACACTTTCACATTCATTTACAACTTACTACAATTCCAAGACATTCAAGTCTATATTTCCTTCCTTTCCATCTCAACATAGATAAACATATTAGTTATATCTATACAACCACTGATAAGCATATAAGCTACTTCACATTTCCAAGACAAGCACATGGGCTGTATCTATATTTTTCAAGACAAGCATATGAGCTGTGCCTCCGGAGTTCATCCCCTATCTTCTCCCAACACTATCCGGTTTAGAGGTACATCCCCCATCTTCCCCTAAACCGCGGAGTACATCCCCCATCTCCTCCTCTACATATAATGCATATAAACACATTGGTTCTATATACAATTAATCAATACAATTAATGTATTCTACAAATCGTCAAGTTCCATGACACTTTCCGCAGATTAGTTTCAGTTCACCTAATCATCATACATTGTCTACAACAAACACGACTATCCTCCACCGATAGCCCAAAGCAGTTATTTCTATACAGAAAATAAATGCACAATAGATATATAATCAACATCTCAATTCCACAATTAATTATCCTAATTAATTAAACAATATAATTATAGCATTTTCCATAATTAACATTCAACCCCTAAGGTTCCATTTTCACCAATGATTCCACATTAATCTCATTTCTATGTACCAACCGTACATATAGGTTTATTTAAAACAAATCCCCAAACTTTTATAAAATTGCACAAAAGCCCCAAACTTTCTCAAAATTACACAACTATCCCCAACACATCAAAATGTCAAAATTCAAAGACAGAATCCATAAAGAGGAGTAGGATATCCCTACCTCAAAGTTTGGGCTCCAAGGGATGAGGTGACAAAACTCAAAGTGCTCCAAATCCCGAAATTTTCAGATTAAAACAAACCCCTCGACGATCAACACAACTTTTGTGAAGGCCCAAGACGAACAAACCACTCCTACTAGATCAAATCGAAGAGAGAAGGGCCGGTTTTAGAGAGAGAGGCTCTCAAAGTTGTGTTTTGGGAAAGTAAGAGAGAGAAAGAACAAGAAAAAGTGATTTGAAAAGTCAAAACTCGGATCTTTAAACCCAGTCGCCCGCTCGAGCGCCCAAACCCCCGCTCGAGCGGCACTCACAGACTCCCGCTCGAGCGTAAACCCGCCGGCGTCGGATGCACACTCAAGATCTCGACAGACCAAGACCCCGCTCGGCGGCCAATCCCGCTTCGGCGCCCAACACAACGAGAGAAAAATCTTGGATGGGTGTATTCGCCGGCGCCAAAATCTCGCCGGCGTACAAGCAACAACAGGATCCCCGCTCGAGCGTCAAACTCCCCGCTCGAGCGGAAGGGTCAAAATCTGGGCAACTAGTTTTGGTTTCTAAACCCAACCAACCTGTAACAAACCTGCCCAACACATCCTATAACTCAAATACAATATATGAAAGGATGTAAACAAGACAACAATCCACTACCAACATCCACGGACGCATGTCCGGATCACTATACAATAAGGGTAAACCCGGGATCGCTATATTGATCCTGCAAAAAATAGATAAGTCATAGATAATTCTTATAAAAAATAAAATAATTACAATAAATAATTAAGATTTCCAACCTATTATAAAAATGAGTAAAATGTCCTATAATAGAGTAGACAATGAACTTACATTCAAGTGTTTAAACATCGTCTCCTTAATGGAGGCATCAACATACTTCCACCTACGAACACTTGGATCTGGTAAACGAGTTCACACTTTTACACCAATCTTTGAGGCTAGTTTTGAGGCATAGTCCCCTACCGGTGCACGAAATTCTGGAGGGATAGGCACGCTAAGCTTTCCATCTCTATCAACAAGGCCTTGAACCTCTTTGCCTCGAGTCGGTCCATGAACACGCTTAGCAGCTGAATAAATATTTTAACTGAATAAATAGATTTTATATAGATAGATAGATTTAATAAGAATTTATATTCGTTTTAGATATTTTTTTAATATACAAATTATTTTTTTTAAAATTTTTTATAAAAATAATTTAACAATCCCATTAATAACCATAGTGTATGGGAGAAGTTGAAAAGATGAAACGGCATCGTTTGCATGATGGAGTGTTTATTGGTGATGAAATATTTTCGTCTTCCATAACTTATCATTCCTAGACAAAAATATATTTGTCGCCTAATAAATGGAAATATGCAACAACATCGTTTAATAGGTAGGGAATTTATTGGTGATGAATTACGTTCGTCGCAAAAAATATATATATTTTGTGACAAAAATGTTCGTCTTCAATGTGCTAAAATAACTCGCGCCAATGCAAATGAAATTGGCGCATGAATTTTGGAGATGAAATTTTTTTTCGTCTCCTATATGTTTGAGAAAAATTAAAACAAATGACAAAATTAATATTTTGTCATCTTTGGATTAACTTTTAAGACCAAAAAAAAAAAAAAAAAAGTCGTCACCAAATTTTGTGACAATAGTCTAGATTTCTTGTATTTTGTTTCCTTGTTTAATTATTATTATTATTTTTTTCTTTTTATGGAGAGGGGTTTACTGTGAGAAAGAATAGTAGCTTTGCAAAAAATGTCTTCTTGGATAATAATGTTTGCATGCACAAATGGCTTAAATGTGAGAGAAAATAGAGGAGCTTTAGTGCGAAATAGAAGAGATAGTTTATAGAGATTGTTTTCTCGAGTCACAACTTCAATACTTGTGAGAGAGGAGACTCAAGCATGAGAGAGAAATGAGGGTTTGTAGAGGGTGTCTTTTTGGGTCACGACTTTAGTATTTGTGTGTGTGTGAAAGTAAGTGATTAAGGTGAGAGTGCCTCTTAGTTTCTAACGACATTTTAATAAAGACAAATAATTAGTGATAAAGTATTTTCGTCTCAAACTCATATGTTCGTTGTCTAATCAACAAAAATACAAAAACAACGTTGTGTGGGGATGGAGAATTTATTGGTGATGAAATATTTTCATCTCCTTCAACTTAACCTTATGAGAGGAAAATATATTCGTTGCGCAATCAATCAAAATGCAACACGACACATGGAGAATTTATTAGTAATGAAATATTTTCGTCTCCCAAAACATATCCATTCGAGACAAAAATATATTTGTCGCCTAATTAACAGAAGATAAAACGAGCATGAAGAGTTTATTGGTGACGAAATATTTTCGTCTCCCATAACTTATCCTTCCCAGACAAAAAATATATTTGTCACCAAATAAATAAGAAAATGAAACGACATCATCTAATAAGTTTGGAATTTATTGGTGACGAATTCCTTTTGTCGCAAAAAACTTTAAATTTTGTGACAAAAATGTTCGTCTCCAATGAGCTAAAATAATTGGTGCCAACAAGAAAAAAAATTGGTGCCTCTTTTTTTCCTGACAATTTTATTTTTTCGTCTCCTATAGTTTTGAGAAGAATTAAAAGAAACAACAAGAGTAATATTTGGTCATGTTTGGGAAATAAATTTTATCACCATATTTTAAAAATTAATTATTGAAAACTCCATACTAAACAAGGTAATGTTTTCTATTAATTTTGAAAATTACAAATTTTTTATTATTTGTTTCTCTGTATTTTTTCTCACAAAAAAATAGCTACATTAATTATCTCTTTTTTTTTTCTTTTTTTTTTTTTTTTGGTGGAGAGAGGTTTTGACCTTCGATTTTTCTGAAATGGGTGTTCTAGACGGAAAGGGTGGAGTTGGTTCAGACAATGAGAAAAAGTGCTTGCGTGCAAGTAGGGCCTTCACTGTGAGAAAGAATAGTGGGTTTGCATAGGGTGCCTTCTTGGATAATAGCTTCAACACTGGCATGCATGAAGGGCTTAAGTGTGAGACAAAAGAGAGGGGCTTTAGCGCAAAATAGAAGAAATGGTTTACAGAGTATCTTCTTGAGTCACAACTTCAATACTTGTGAGAGAGGAGTTGACTCAAGTGCAAGAGAGAAATGAGGGTTCATAGAAAGTGACTTCTTGGGTCACGACTTCAAGGTCCGTGTACATGAAAATGAGTGATAAGCGTCAAAGTGTATCTCTTGGGATCATAGTTTCAATGCTTCGAAACACAAAACCACGACATTTTAATAAAGAGAAATGATTAGTGATAAAATATTTTTTTATCCTTAAATACCAGAACAAAGGATTTATTATTGGTGATGAAATATTTTTGTCTTCCACAACTTAACCTTATGAGACGAAAAATATATTCATCACGCAATCAATTAGAATTTATTACTGACGAAATATTTTCGTCTCCCACAACTTATTCTTCCGAGACAAAAATATATTTGTCACCTATTTAATAGAAAAATGAAATGACATTGTTTGCATGATGGAGTGTTTATTAGTGACGAAATATTTTCGTCTTCCATAACTTATCCTTCCCAGACAAAAATATATTTGTCGCCTAATAAATGAAAATATGCAACGACATCGTTTAATAGGTATGGAATTTATTGGCGATGAATTACGTTCGTCACAAAAAAAAATTATATTTTGTGACAAAAATGTTTGTCTCCTATGAGTTAAAATAATTCGCGCCAATGCAAATGAAATTGGCGCCTCATTTTGCAGACGAAATTTTGTTTTCGTCTCCTATACTTTTGAGAAAAATTAAAACAAACGACAAAATTAACATTTCGTCATCTTTGGGTTAAATTTTAAGACAAAAAAAAATTTTGTCACTAAATTTTGTCACAATAGCCTAGATAAGCGCCTCCAATTGTGATAAAAAATCATGGGCAAAAGCCACAAAACAATCAACTAAGAAGACAAAGGAATTACACAAGTACACTCTCAATTACCTAGCGAATCTACGCCCAAATCGAACTGACCCCTATGTGACTCTTCCAGCCCCGTCTTCACTTCGGAATTGTCTTGCCCAACGTTGAATCCACAACGCCGAAGTCAAATC
Organism: Camellia lanceoleosa; assembly: GCA_025200525.1. Lineage (NCBI taxonomy): Eukaryota > Viridiplantae > Streptophyta > Magnoliopsida > Ericales > Theaceae > Camellia > Camellia lanceoleosa. The sequence continues at coordinate 30,778,754 of CM045772.1, forward strand.
CACGATGATGAGCCACTTCGGAATCCACCAAAGTTTCAGGGCCAAATTTCATGGAATTCACGAAGAACAACTCTCTCTTTTGTATAGAATAAATAAAACAACCCCCTTTGATATAATTCACTCAATTCATGATATAAACTCTCACAAATATCAAAGAAAACAAGCAAAGAAGCTTCAGAAGAAAACCTCAATACCCAAAAAGAAGATCTGGAAACCGTGCCCTAGAAACTGAATTAATCTCAAATTTATAGAAAATAGAATCTCGATCTCCACTCGAGCGCAGGAATGACCGCTCGAGCGGTCTAACTAAAACGTGTGTTTTGGAACACGGATCTACGATCAAGCGCAGGAAGTGCCGCTCGAGCACAAAAACACAACACCCAATACTTTGCAGATAGTTCAAACTTTTGGAACCAAAGATTCTTTGCTCGAGAGCACAAGTGGCTGCTCGAGCGGTCAAGCAACTTCGACTGCATTTTTGCATTTTGCTTTGGGGGAGCTGCCCCTCGACCTCGCCTGGGCATTGCCCAGAACCCGCCATAGGGCGCTACCCCCTGGACCCCCGCGAGCTGACCGGGCAACTCGATTCCCGACATAGTTAGCGATGTGACAAACATGAAAGAATTAACATCATAAACTCCTCTGCAAGGCATAATTCGAGTTGGATTCACATTTAAATACTCAAAGCCTCACTGAAATGAACGATAGAATAAAATTATAATTGAAAGGAGCTTTGTCAAATGGGATTGCTAATAAAAAAAACCTAACACAAGCCCTAATTGAGTTGGACAGTCAATCCAATGGTTAATCCCATGGATTATTAATCCCATCACAATTACCCCAACCAATCAAACAAGCCCTGCTAGTATTGTATACCATTGTATACCTGTACCATAGTAAAGCTACTCCATGAAATGTACTCCTTCAAAATATTAGACAGAACACAATATAAAAAATTGATTAGTAAAAATGACGTAAAGCTATTAAACACAGACACCTCTCTAGAGATCACATATCGGTGTCTGACACTTATCGTACACGGGCACGCGTCGGACACATGTTGAACACGCTGGAAAAAGTTGGACACGCTAGGACAGTTTGGACACATTGCGGACAAGTTGGGATACATTGAGGACACACAAGGGACACGTTGGGGACACACTAGGGGCACTCTAGGGACACATTGAGTACTATTATTTTTATAAAAAAAAAAATTTAATGTTTTTTACTAAAATAACATACCTAAGGTTGATAAATTTGATAAAATTAATAAAATACATATCAAATATTTAAAAATATACGTATAATAAAAATATATATTTTGAACGTGTCCCAACGTATCGTGTCTTGTATTTTTTTAAAATTTACGTGTCCGCTTGACCGTATCTTATCATGTGTCCGTGCATCTTAGAGGTAAAGACACAAAGTTAACCAACCAATTTTGTATCTCACAAGTCACAAATAAAACTGTCAAGGGTTAAAACAGAATATAAGAGTACATATATAACACAAAATTGAAATGATACCCAGGAAAGGCTAGGTTGCAAAGTGTAATGACCCTCACACTACCCTAACCATACTCATATGCATTTTACATGATTTTGCCTTGTTAAGCTTGCATTTCGAATCTTGACTTGTCTTGCATAAGTGTTACTTGAATGCTATGTCTCTTGGTGAGAGTGTGTGTTTCAGCCGAGGTCATCTTGAGCATAGGTCACCCTTTTGATGCTTTTACACTTAGGACCATCTTAGGATTTCTTTGTTGACCTCCACCTTTGTCCTGACATATCGGCTGAGATGATTATCATCTGGGCCGAGGTGTGTATCGCCTAGGCCGAGATGTGTATTATTTGGGCCGAGATGTTATCCTTGTGCCGAAGTGATCTTGTCCTGGAGTGGTATCACTACTAAAAATATGACTTTTTGCGTCTATGTTTTTGCGACTGATAATTTCACCGTCGCAAAAAGTCACTTTTCCCATTAAAAAAAATCACAAAATCATTTCAGACTATCGTGATCTTAAAAAAAAAAAAAAAAAAAAAAAAAAAAAGACCTATGTCTCCCTTTCACTCTTATTTCCCAAATTTGTCTCCAACGGTGGTGTACCTCATTTTTGTGGTTGCCTAATCTCTCTCTCGCTCGACTCTCTCTCGCTTGAATCTCACTGTCTAAATCTCTCTCGCTCGACTAAATTTGAATCTGGCTTGAATCTCACTCTCAAAATTTGAAGATTTTGATCGATTTGTTGATGAAGATTTGCAGATGTCGATAGGCTGTTGATGAAGATTTCGATTGGCTGTTGATGAAGATTTCGATCGGCTCATAATTGGTAAGCTACTTTCTATGTATGAATCCAACTCTCTGTCTATGTCTCACTCCTTCGTGTTCCTTGTTTCTCTCTTTCTCTTTCTCTCTAACCTCCATCTCTTCTCTGTGTCCATGATCTTAGGTTAGGATTTGATCCAGAGGAGAAAGGAGAAGCACAGGTATGGTAATCATACTTACACGATGATCGTTGTTGTGATTCACATATTTTATGATTTTGTTCTAATTTTAATTTTAGCTTTACAGCAGATCTGTGGTGTACCTCATTTTGTCACTTGCCTTGCTTCGTTTCATAATTATTTTAACAGCAGATCTGTTGTGCCTAATCTACATACTTTTGACTAGTTTCCATGAGTTGCATTCAAAGATTTTCATTTAAATTTTTTTTCCCCCCTGTTATTCTTTGCCCAATTATTCGTTCTTGAGTTTTCTAATTATATACTCTTCACAAAAATAGTTACTCTGGTATTATCAAGTTATATTTAAATGTACCTAAGTTTTCAAATACAATCTCTATTAGCTGTTTAACCTAGTATTTAAATGTATGCCCAATTCCCTGCTTGGCAGTATATATTTATGGATAACATATATTGTTCAATGATCTGGGACAACTGTTATGCACAAACTTGGTTGGTCAACATAAATCTTTCTAATAACTGCTCATATTGGCTTGAATGAATTCTCATTTCTTTTCGTTATATGCCTGTTTGTTTTAAAGAAAGTGTCAAGAATATCATTTTGATATTTCTAGAATGATAGATGGCTTGAATGATTGTTCTAGTACAATATTTCTGCTAACCATTGGAACGATAGTTGGCTTGAATGATTGCTCTAGTATGTTATTGTTGTTCTGCTAACCATTAAATTTTGGCATTTTGGAACTAGCTTGTTGGACAACTGATCCAGCTGGAATGATGCAATTAAACAATTAATAGTGGAATAAATATAATTTTTGTTTGGAAATGTTTAATTAGTTCTCTGATCAAGAGATTATTCGGATGAATGGTATTATAGAACCGGTGGTCGATGGAATTTCTAGTTTGATTATGGATTCTTGAGTGGCAATTTTGATCGAGTACAACCTTTATTCACCAACCTTAGCCAATTGAAGTTTGTAGTATTTACTAACCTCGCCCCTAAGTACAAGACCATCACCAATCATTGTCATGATATTGCAGGAGAATCTGAACAATGTAACCTCTAAACAAATAATCATGTGTTAACTAATGCCTGGTGTTCTTTGCAGTTGTGTGCTTGTTCATGGCAAAAATGCTAGTGTAGGGTCGCTTTGTTTTGAAGACTTTCATTTAATGCATTGGTCATCAGCACAGAAATGTCCTAGGCCATACACAACTCTCATCCCTAAGCTGAATATTGATTGACTGCAAAATACACGTCCTCTACTGTTTGTTTTTTTCGTTGTGGTCCTCATTATGATTAGGGTGTGTAAAAGATTGCATTGAATGTGAGTTTTGGTGTTTCCTTCTGTAAATTAGTTACGAGAACTGTTTATAGCCATCTACGTTGTGTTGATCCAACTCAACTCTTACTGTTTCTACTGTGATTTCAAATTTATTATAGCCATTTATGTTGTGTTGATCCGCAATTGTTGATTCAATTGCTGCATAATACGTATGGTAGGTAGTTTCATGAATTAGGAATAGTGATGATTGAGGAAAGCTTGTAAAAGCTAGGGCTATATGGAAGGGCAATTGTTTGAATTGGCTTGGTTTTGAAAGTGTTTGGTTGCTTGAAATTATTGTTGGAATTCCTGAATCGCTAATAAGAGGTTTTCAAAACTGTTTTTATATGAATTTTCCAAAAGCAATGTATTGTCAGAACCTTAGGGAAAAACAGTGTGAAATAAACTGTTTATATATATATATATATATTTGTCTTTAGATTTCAGTGATTGACTTTGATTTCAATATTTTTGAATTTTTTTTTGGGGAAAGTGTTAGCCATCGGATGGGATCAGCAATGTGGTGTTCGGAGGTCAGGTTATAGATGAAGAAGTTGAGAATTTGAACAAAAGGTGAGAGATCCAACCAAATTTATGTGAAAAAAATGGAAAAGTTTGGTTGTATATACCTATATTTATCTATATAGACATTTTTTTGGCTTATAAATTTATTTATTCTTTTGTGCTTTTTTTTTTTTTTTAAAGTAATTTTGGCATTTTTTAGGGGTTGAAGTTTTTGGCATTTTTTGGGGGGTTGAAGTTCAGAGATTTTGCTATGTTCAGTGATCTCTCTCTCTCTCTCTCTCTCTCTCTCTCTATGATGCTTTGAATTGGAATGCTTGATCTTTTGGGTTGGGAGGTTCAAGTGATATTTGTTCTTTGATGTGTTGTCTATTTGTATGAAATGTTGTAGTTTTGATGGTTTATTTGAATTTATGTTCCCTATTTTTTGATTGTTTATCAAAATTGAGTTGATATACAAATTTTAACATCAAGTTGATTTTTATTTGGTATTTAAATTTCAATCTAACTTCTTTATCTCTGTTCAAAACCTAACTTATCTTTGTTTATATAACTACACTAACGTCTTTGTCTTGTCTTATAGATTTTCATGTGCTTTAAACATTCTCTATATTCTTCCAATCAAGTCTCTTTAACCTTCATAGTGACAAACTTAAGATTGTATAGATAATAAGTTTTGCAATTATATGTGCTTATGGGTTCAATGGATGTCTTAAATATCCTGTTTATTTTTTTGTTCTTTTCTTCTTCCCCTCGTTAATTGGCATGCATTTTATAGTGATGAAGTGACAAAGAACTTAACATATATTTAATCAATTTAACTTATCACTTGGCAACCAACGAAGCTCTGCTTGCAAAGAAAGACATGTTGCAAGTGGTCTATAAAATGAGCTTGTTTAACAAGGTTTAATGGTGCTCTCTAACTTCTCAAAGATGTCAGTCTCTCTGTCCATTCTAAATTTTTGTGTGTGCTGGATTGTATTAAAAGTTATTTTGGTAATAAGTAGTCTAGTCAAACAAGATTCCAACTTAACCAAACATGATTTTATTTTATTTTATTTTTAATCTCCTAAATATCCAAACATAGTGTTAATCCATGTCCAGATATCTCTACTAGCTTATTATGGGAGCTAGAAGAATTATTGACTTTGATTTGATTTGTTTTGATTGGGTATTAGGTGGTGAGGATGTTGACTCCGGCCAAGGAAATGTTGATGAGGGATTTCAAGAGGTTACATCATGACCCTCCTGCTGGTAGTAGCGGCGCTCCCTATGACAACAATATAATGCTTTGGCATGGTGTTATATTTGGGTATGCCTATGGATGAAATTAAATTCCCATAGATATTTTCATTTATTTTTATATAATTTTTGAATCAGAAAGACCTCTCATTTCTTTTTTTGTCTTGCATTGCACTCACGACTACACTCCTGGACACGGAGGTGAGCAAATTCTTGCACTTATATTTTCATCGCTGCTGCTATCTGTGTGGATACGATATAAGTTAATTTCTTTAGTACATGTTCTAGAGAAATATCTATGCACTTTGCTCAATGACACCAAATTACACTGCCTAGTTATAGTTTAACCTATCAAACACACAAGTTTTGAGTGCATTGTGAATGATTATTACATGGTTCTATGCGCTTTAAGTTATATTTTATTGAGTGGACGTTGGTGCAAAATCAAATTAGTTCCACTTGTGGTCTTCCATCAAATTGTTTTGGTGAACATAATACATAAAACTATTTTTCCCACAAACAATGTCTCTTGGTTTGTATCCTCGCACCAAAACGACATGGCTCGTTCCAAAAGGCAAGGTTTTTACTATTGTAACAAAATTCAGCACTAGCGTTTGCTTGCTAATCTGATACCTTTAAATCGAATTTGATTCTCATTGTCTTAAGTTATTCTCAATTCCCCACTCTTTGACATCGATCATCTAGGAGGTTTGTCGATCTATTCTTTTGTATGCTCTCTACATTTCATCTTTGGAAAAAATGTTTTAAAATAAGTGCGCTTTTTTTCCCCCAATATGTGATAGCACTGCCACATTATATGTTACTTTAAGTTTTCAGTACATTTAAGTTGACACTGCAGTTCTGAGAGGATTATCCAAATAAGCCACCAATAGTGAGGTTTATTTCACGAATGTTCCATCCAAACAAGAAGTTGGGCTTTGAGCCGACTTGTATCTCTAGGGTACTTTGTGAATGTAATTTGTCGATTGAGTTATTGGGATTTCTAGCTACATAAGCGTGTTTAGAGAAGGTTTTATCATATTCCATGCTCAAAATTATGCACATTTCTTGATCAACTGCTCAATCTGTTGGAATAGGAAAGGAAAAGCTAGTAAGAAGGCTAACCCAAAGAAAGAAGAGATGCATCTTTGTAGTTGTGAATATTCTGAAGGTAAGTGGACTTCAATCTTGTAAGTAGTGTCTGCTTTTCTTGCCTTGCTTGGTTTAAATGGTTCAAGTTTACATTAGTCATGTCGCCACAAATTTTTTTTGTGCTTCTCATAATGCAAAGCTACTTTATCCGATATTCTCGAGGCAACTTGGTAAGGCTCACATGTATTTTATGTTACAAATTATAGTATATTCGTTTTGTGGTTGCTAATACGTCATTGGTGGCATGTGCTGCTTTTAATACTGCTGAAAATTTGCTCTGCTTTTAATACCTGCTGAAAATTTGATTGAATTTTTTGCTATGTTAAATTAAATCTAAGATTTGGACTTCCGAATTGGTCATGCTAGCAAAAAGAAACTATATTTATTTGTTATTTATTTTAGATTTTCGATCATTTGATCAAATTCTCCTAAAACAGCATATTTTGTTTGTTTTTGATGTGACATTTGACATTTGATACAAAAATTTTACAATAAAATTTTATCAGCATATGAGTTGTATTGGAATTGTTTGTTTGTTTTTAAATTACCTACTAATATATAAAAATAAAAACAAAAACAAAAAGAGCGCTCCCACGTTTGAATTCACTTTTTCGCAATGGGATTTCGCTCTAAATTTTATTAAATTAATTGTTATATATCTTTGCCTCTTCTGGGATTCGATATTTGTTAATATTTGTTAGTTCTACGGATGATGGATGGATGGATGGGTGGGTGGATGATGCAGGTGTGCTAGAGTGGAGGGTGATGAAGAAGAAGATGACATTGACGATGTGGAAAACGAGTTCAATTTTGAAGGAGGGTTCGTGATGATGCTAAACCATCGGATTCACAAGCACTCTCTTGCTCGCTCAGAGGCTATGCTTCACGGTCACTGGTTCGCACATGAGCTATGGCCATAATTTCGACTCATCCGAATTGCACCCACATGTCTTTCACAATACTAATAATAGTAATACTTTGCCTCAACTTCCCTCCTTACCAACGGCTATATGGTACGACTCACTGTCTTTGTCGTGGAATTCTAAAAATCATTGTGTGCAAATTCGCATGCCAGGAGCCCGAGACCGCAACGCTTGTGTTTGCAAGTGGATGATGATATTCCTCCCGAACAACATGCATTGGTTCCATCGACAGTGGGTGTTGGTGGTGGCGGCAAAGACAAGGATTCACCCACTTCCTTTCTCGATCCTAGCCTACCGGTAATTTTAATTAATTCGCTTTGCTTTCCTATGCTATGCTACGCAATGGTTTCCTTTATCTCCTCCCTCCCACGTTGAAGGTCAAATCGTATGATAATCCCCCATTTTTGCAAAGGCAATCTCGATCCATGGATCCTTCCAAGGATTTGGTCGCTTATGGCTATGGCAACAGAGCTTGGAAAGAGAGGATGGAAAGTTGGAAGCACAAACAAGAGAAGCAACACCGATGAAACATGAAAATCATGGCAATAACGATTGGGACGATGATGGGGATGGGATGGATCTACCATCGTAAGTAAAAAAATAAAATAAACAACTCATCAAATAAGCTAGTTCTCTGAAACTCCTCCATGAAATCCTCTCCATTGTCCTCACTGCTCAAGTCTTTATTAATTCCCAAATTTTCATTATTTTTTCATTTAACCTACTTGCACTCCTCGTTGGTTAGTCCATTACATACATTTTATTTATGAACACTTAAAATTATAATTATGGGTTTTGATGTTTAGTCGCTTTTGTCTGATTTTCAAATTTGAAGAATAAATTGGCATTGGGATTTTTAGCTTGTTAGTGTAGCTATTTAATTTGTATTTTATTTGATTGGTGAAAGGTGGAAATTGGGCACAGCACAGCGGTCATGGATTTGTTAATTTGTTTGAAATTTGGTGATGTTACCGATTTATTTTTTTATTTTTTTTCAATTTTTTTGCGACGGTAACAAGATGGTCGCTAATACATTGTAGGCATTTTTAAACTTTTTTTTAACGCAAAATATCAGTCGCTATAAGTAAGTTAGGTGGTCGCAAATAGTTTGCGACTGTTATTTTGCGGTCGCAAAAAGTATTTGCCACCCCCACATTCGCGACCCCCATTTGCCGTCGCATGGGCCGTCGCAAAAGGTCTTTTGCGACTGTTTTTTTATTATTTGCGACGGTTTATAGCGGTCGCAAAAAGTGATTTTTTTAGTAGTGTATGATATAGACCGAGGTGTGGCACATCTAGGCCAAGGTGTGGCACAGCTTAGTCAAGTGTTGTTCTTCCTAGCCGAGATCATTGTTCTTTGACTTGCCGAAGTTCTGTCCTTAGCCGAAGTCATTGTCCCTTTGTTGCCGAAGTCTTGTTGTTAGCCGATGTCATTACTTGCCGGAGTCCCTTGCCGCCTAGCTTGTTGAACACGCTTTGTCATAGACCTGTCTTGTCAATCTATCACCTTTTTGAGGAGAACCAATCAACCGTTGCCACGTGTCCGAGCTGAGTGTTAAATTAGCCGGCAGAGAGAGAGAAACCCACCATTTGTTACGTTCTTGTCTTGGAGAAGAGAGAGAAGCTCTAGAAGGAGAATGAGGGATTTTAGAGTGAGAAGTGGGTAGCAAGCTTGATCCTTAGAGTTCAAACCATTGGATTCGAGTATTGAGGTTAGAATCTTGATTAACTCTTGTTGTTCTTATTGATCATCTAGTTGCATTGCATGATTGAGTATGTTTTGAATGCCATACATTGATTTAAAGATTGGTTTTAGAGAGAGAAAGTTGGTATCCTTGTGTTCTTGAGGAAAAGCCTTGTTTAATCCGAAAGTTTGCAACAAGTTACATGCTTTTGTGTTTGTTTTTCCAAAGATCTTCTAGTATGGGCACCCAGGTTCATGATTTCGAACTCATAGCATGAAATCTCAGATTTTGTAATAACAAGTTATGAACCTTGCATTCATCTTCTTCATGATCTTCATGTTCATGTTCTTCATGTTCTTGAGCAGAGGGAAAACCCAGGTTTTCCCGACCTCATTTCTTTGAAACTGGCCCTCGGGACCACACCTCGGCGAGAAGGTGTGGGACCTCGGCCAAGACTTGAATTGGTGCCCAGCATGTTTTCCCGAGATGGGAGACAATGTTTGTTTTGAATTGACTTAGTTCTTGAAGGATGCCGAGATCATTTGCATTCATATAAAGTTTGTTTGAGAGTGCAATCAACATATTTCTGCCATGTGTTTGTAGGACTTGGACTTGCCTTGACCCTGACGTTCGAAGGAATAAGTGAGTGGTATTTTAATAAAGATATGTTATAAAGCTTTGATAAAACCTTGTTTTGTCTTGTTCAGAATTATTTACAAGCATGAATGATTATCCCTACTTGCAATAAGTATTATATCTTGTTTTGATGACATTCTCGAAGTCCGTGACGCGTTAGGGGACTATAAGCATTTGTAGCACAAAGTTTGGAAGTCCGTACGTGCTAGGGGGACTATAAGCGTTTGTAGCACAAAGTTTGGAAGTCCGTACGTGCTAGGGGACTATAAGCATTTGTAGCACAAAGTTTGGAAGTCCGACGCGTGCTAGGGGACTATAAGCATTCGTAGCACAAGTCCTTAGTGTCCGGGGACTATAATGCAACGACACCCTTGTTTAGAGATCTCTCTTGCCTTGTCTTGCCTTGCCACTGACGGTTTTACCGCGTGGGTTTGTTTGTCCTAATGTCATCTCTTGTATTATGTTAATGTTAGTAAGCATCCCTTGAAGCTCGGAGGATTTGATTGATGAACTTGATTTATTCTACGTACTATTTTGTTAAAAGACCTCGGATATCATTCATGTAAACCCTTTATTAATTATGCCATTCACTGAGTATCCAAGCTCACCCTCTCTATATATATGTAGGTGATGAGCAAGACGGCGGCGACGCCTAGATGTGTTGGCCGATGTGTTTTGGATTTGTGTTTTGCAACATCTTGAAGATTATGCTTCTTTGTTATTTCCTTGTATTTTGTAATTGATGGCCGAGAAGCCTTTTAGTCAAGATGTAATTTTTGTACTCCATTTTATTGTACTAAAGCTATGTTGTGATGTATGTCATTTCATTTAACTTAAGCACTGCTCTTATGGACTACTTAGCTTCTAATTATTGCTTCCGCATTTGTAAGCCCCATACGTTTACTCTGATTTGTGTGTGTGTGATCTTGTAAGTGGCCTTTGGTAGTCTCGAATTACTGGCCATCATGGCACCATCCTACTAGGGGCGGGATGGGGTCGTGACACAAAGTATCACACTTCGTGATGCATGCATATATATAGATTCAAAATTTGATGTACTAAAAGATGAGATTTTAGAGAGTGAAGAGCATTCCACTTGGATGAGAACTTCTCGTAGGCTTCAGTGAGTTGTTCCATGGAACTATACCTCTTGATCCCCAAAACTATAATTACAAAAATTGATTGTTATGAAAAGTAGAGAGAGAGAGAGAGAGAGAGAGAGAGAGAGAGAGAAGAGGGAGTTCAATAGTAAGTGAGTGAGAGTGGACCAAAAAATTAAAAAAAAAATTGATTAAAATATTGTAAAAACTTATTAAAAATATAAAAATACGAATTGAAAATTCAAAAATTTGTTTTTGAAAACTCAAAATTAAATAAGGTATTTTTTTAATTTGAATTAGGGATAAGTATTATACGATGAATTTAAATGCTTATAAATTATATACCCTTTTTTGATATTGATTTATTTGGACGAAATTTAATGTGATGGACTAGAATAGGGAGAGTAGTGAATGATCATTTAAGGTGATTTATGATTTCAGTATTTTTTTTATTATTTTTTAATTAATTAAATATGGTTATAGATTTTTTTTTTTTATAAATGAAATGATCATTTTAATGAATCAAATACCAAGTAAGTTTTAAAATGTTTATTTTGCCTCAACACTTTTTTAAGATATTGGTAGGTAAAATTAAAAAAAATAAAAAAATAAAATTTATAGATAAATAAGTTTGACCAATGGAAGTGATGGTAAGTCTCCTTAAAATAAATAATACAAATCATTTTATATTGATTTTAAAATAATTTTTTATGACAATTAAAAATAGTTTCTTACATAAAAAATTAATAAAATATATATTTTTAAAATTTTTAAAACAAATTATACAACCTAAATCTAAAAAACAAAAGTAAAGAAAAGAAATTTGGATTGCTCCAACACTACACAGGACTTTTGAACTGAAGACCTCTACTATAGGATAGGGATAGTATACTATTGGGGAATGTTTGATTGAAGTATTAGAATAAAAGACCTTTTCAAAGAAAGTACGGTGTGTTACATGTATTAATTGGTATACTAAAACCTATTTTGGGAAGCTGGTTAAAAGCCACTTCCCAACTTTTAACTCACTTTCTCTCTCACACAAAAAAGTCAAAAAGTCAAAAAAATAACTTTTAATCATCTTTCCAAAACACCCCTAACTAGTGTACCAACATGCGTTATGACATTATTATTGACTCCTCCCATTATATAAATTACAAATACCCAAAATCTCTAAAATTATGACATATCATCTATTAGTACACTAAAAGAGGAACTGAATGTAGAGGAAAAATGTGGGTCCATTAAAGTATTAATTCTTTATTTGATTGGGAGATAAGGGAGATAGGATTGAAGGTGCAGAACATGTTGATCTCACCTAATAATCTAATTCGGTATTTGTTTTGCAAAAATTTCAGATAATTGTAGTATTGGTATGGAGGATTAAATAGCAAAAAAAAATGAGGGGATTAAATAATACCATAGGTAATATGGTATTAGAAGAAGAATGAAGCCTCTTTGGATTATTTTTTTTATTCATCATTCGGTCAAAAAAAAAGTCTTCGTTTGGGGAATGGGTTGCCTTTTCAGCTTTTTGGCTATAGTTTGGGCTAAAAAATCTTGTTTGGGATTGATTTTTTTGATTTTGTGAGAGAAAAAAAGTAAAATGATTATGGTTTGGATATGACATTTTATTTTATTGATTTTTTAACCTATTTTGTCTTTTTGTAGCTATTTATCTTTTTAGTTTATCCTAACCAAATATAATACCTCACTCATTTTGTTGATTATCTTATTTATTATCTCATGATATAATCTTATCCCTCACAATCTTATCCATAATTCTATTATATATACAATTCTTATTTTATCTTATTCCAGAGTATAATTTTATCTCCCACAGTTTTATTAATAATCTCATTGAATATAATGGCCCTGTTTGTTACTGCTTATTTTCAGCTTTCAGCTTAATTTAAGCTGTTTTGATATATTTGGTTTAGCTTATGCTTATAACTTATAGCTTTGTGGAAGTCAGAAATCAGCTTATTCTTTGAGTGGGGCAGGAGATGCTTTAAGAATAAGCTGAAAATCAGCTTAAGCTGAAGTTATAAGCTATAAGCTGTTTGGGCATAAGCTATAAGCAGTTTCCCACAGTTCTACCAAACAGGGCCAATCTCATAAAAAAAATAGTATACTACAATCACTTCAAGAAAAATAGGATATTACGACGTTTTTTTTCTGGCATTTTGGAAAAACATCGTGAAATCTCCTATAGTTTTTCCCTTTTTGAACAAATTTAATTACTCCATCTCGTTTTGTATGCCGTTATTAAAAAATTGTGAAATAACATTCATTTGTGATTGAAGAGGCAGGACTTCTCTAATCAAAAGAGAGGCGTGACCTTAGAGAACAGAGCGTGACTTTTGAGAGAGAGAAAGAGAGAGAGAGAGGTAGAGAGAGAAATCAAGGCCTTGGATCTTCGATCTGCATCGATTCTTTGGTTGTATGATCTGGAAATTCTTGTTCTACACTTGATTTGAGCCTTTGTCTGTAATATCATTTGAATCCCTCTTATCTAAGTTAATCTAGGGCTCAAGGTTAGAGTTTTTTTGATATGGATTTGCTACATTCACACAAGATCTGTAGACTTTCATGGCTTAAACTAATGATTTATAGTTGATTTATAGTTTCTTTTCTTCTGTTTTGTATTTTCTCTTTTCGAATCGATTTTTCTAGGGTTTTGAGTGCCGTGTTAATGTCTCTGATCACGTACAGGATAAGCAACCAACGTTGGATCTAGATCGTTAGCAACAGTTAATAGAAGCAAGCTCAACGACGTAGAGATGTAGATCTTATTCTCAAATCTACTCTCTATCCGATCAGATTTGCTCTCTCTGTCTCTCCGATCTTCTATTATGGTAATATCAAATCTGCTTTCTCAATCTCTCCGATCGAATTTCACATATTCTCTTCATTGCTCTATGAGATTTGGACCTCTCTCTCTCTCTCTCTCTGTCTCCATCTCTCTCTGTTTTTGATTAAATCTCATTATCTTTGTCACTCTATCACATTTTCCTTATAGAAAATGTCAAAACAGTTTCTAAAATTGGTGCTGGTGACTAGTTTGTTGGTGCTCTCCTATGCATATTGATGATGACTGATTTGTAGTTGAGGTTAGTATTCCTGATGCTGTGATTCTTATCCTACTGACATAAATTTTTTTCATGGATTTTTTTTTTTTTTTTTGTTGCAATACTTGTTGATATTGTGATTCTTATTGTACCATTTTCCTTGCATGTCAAATGTTCGATAAAATGTGTCATTGGAAAAATTTTGTTATTTTTATTCTATCTTTTAATTTTTAGCCAAACTCTGAAAAATAAAAATGATGATGAAACTTTTACTGGAAAATAAACTTTTATCAATGTAGTATTTTCTGCCAATCTAAAAAGGGTGTTATTTGTCTACCATGGGATCTTGTGCACCCTTAATGGTAATAATTTGAAAAATAGTTGTAGTGAATTATGTAATCATCTATCTCACAATCTTTTTGTTGTCTATAATATTAGCTCCCCTTATCTTTCTTGATATCCTCTTGATATTGTTTTCTATGAGAAATATCAAATGCTCCATTTTTGGAGATAAATGTTCTGGACATTTGAAGATTCACCCACATTTTTAGTTTGATGTCAAACAAACTTGTCTAAATTGTTATTTTGATACTAAGAATAGTCATTATCAGGTTGGACTGTTATCAAGCATGAATATGAAGTAACTAGGCAGCTATAGACTAAAGATTTTGATCAATAGCTTCTTATTTGTTAAGTGACTTGTTTGTCATACTGTTCAGAAATGATCCTTTACTTTTGTTTGTAAATCTTACATTTTAATATTGAAATGGCAGAGGACACACACTTTGCTTGTGATTTTCATTAGAAATGTCATGATGAAATAATAAAGTTCTCAATTATAAAGTTCTCTATTATATATTTTCTTGAATGTTGGTTTTTCCTGATATTGAGATGATTTGAAAGAAAAAAAAATTTCTACATACAATTCTTTTATGAGTTAAATCCATGAAACATTGAAACAAATTTGGGAATCAATATATATCTTATATTTTCGGTCAAAAAGATCACACTGTAATTATTCCTATCTGGAACTTCAAGGCTATGCCTGATCACACTGTAATTATTCTTATTTGGTCAAATCCATGAGCTGGGAAGGAGTAACATCTCTGAAGTCTCTAACTGCTTTTTTTTTTTTTGTTTTTTTTGAAGTTGTTTAACTCAAGTCTTTCTTTAATATGTTCCTTCCAAGATATGATCAGAAATTTTTAACTCAAGCCTTTGTCTGTAATGAAATGATTGATGAATTGGTAAGACCGGGAAAGGTATTTTGCAACAAGAAATGGCCAGTTCTTGCATATCTTGATTCCTACTATCCTGGAAAACTCAAACGTCCCTATCCTCATTGCATCATTAGCACTGATGAATCTAATTTGGTTCTTGGTATAAGTGCACTCTGGTTTCTCTATATTGTTGATTTATTCATTCTATAATTCAATTCTCTCTCTCTCTCTCTCTCTCTCTCTCTCTCTCTCTCTGATGTGCAGCTCTGAAATGGTTGGAGAAGGAACCAAATGTAATGATAAGGCGAAAAGATTGCTACCATGGATATCTAGGTTCAATGGAAGAGGATGGTTCTAATGTGTTTGTGGATTGGGTGAAAAATAACCAGATTAAAGTTGTAAGTATATATTTGCTATTAGTAGAAGGATATAGATATTCCCATCAATCCTCAATCACTTTCACCTTGCATTATATCCAAACAACTTGTCCAATTCTCATAGATGTCTTATTTTGTTTTAAGTGCAGGCATTTGGAGTACCACCTTAGCAGCCATGGCAGAAAGTGAACTTAATGTAATGAAGTAGTAGTGTGTCATGATATGCTCATGTCTGTAAATATTTTTAATTTTTTGTTATGTCATAAATTTCCATTGGTCAAATTTGTATTTTTCTAAAAATATTTATGGCTTAGTTGGTTCTAATTTATTTTGAATGTTAAAGGTAATCAATTTATTTTGAATGTTAAAGGTGATTAAATGTTTGAGTTATTGTGAATTGTGTATTTTGAATTTTTCTTTTGTTGGTTTATTTATTTATTTATTTATTTTGAGGAAGGAATTCATATTTGGAATTCTGATTAGGTTCAGATATTTTTTTTTATTCTGAAAAAAAAAAAAACTTTTAGCAACGTTTTAATAAAAACGTCACAATAAGTTAGTATAGCGTCATTTGTGGGTGGGCAATTTCTATGCTGGCGTTTAAAAAAACGCCGCAAAAGATCTTGTACGGCGTTTATAAACGTCGCTAAGTTATAGCGACAACCGCATCCTCGACGTAATTTTAAAACGCCAATATAGGCTTTGCTAACTTTTTAAAAGCTTTAGCGACGTTTTTGAAACGCCGGTAAAAGTTAATTTTCCTGCAGTGAATCAAACAATCACAAATTAATGGATAAAAAATTGTAGTCAATATATAAAAATATATAAATCAACAGCATAAAACATATAATTGGGTTGAGGGTAACAATCTTAATCATTCAAAGATGAGAGTTGATTGACAAATGTAATGCCTGTGTGATTGTCAATGTGCTCTTACTGTAGAAAAAAAAAATTACAGTTACTCACCAGTTCAGATTTTAGGAGGGGCTTAACTTTCTCTATTAAAATCTTTATTATTTAAAAGTGATAAAAGATATTTCTTATGTAAAAGTGATAAAAGAATGTAAAATTCATTATATACATATAAGCAGGGGGTGGAGGCAGCATAGGCCGAGGGGTCACGTGCCCCCCCCTTAGTTTTGCAATTTTTTTTTTGTCATGTATAAAATGTTTTTTTGGCTAATGATTTATTATATTGTTCACAACAAATAGTTATTTGATACTTTAGAAACACTGTGTGGTATTATTTATGTAGTAGTTTAAATCAATAGTATAGCAAAAATATTATAGATTGGATATAATGAACTCATTATTTTCAAGTAGTTGACATACCACTTAGTGTGATTTGTGATTTTCTATGCTTTGAGCATCACGTTGGTAATGTCATATGGTATTCTAAGACTGTTTAATAATTTTCATTCAAAACACATCATTTATAAACAATGTCATCTCTTTAATATTTTTCTGTCAAATAAAAATGAAATAGATTTTATAATAATTTGTGCTATAAATGATGTGTTTTTATTTTTAAAATTAAGAATTTGATCCATAATTTTTTGTGCTAAAATTGCAAACTTACATTATCATCTCACATTGAGCTATTCCACACTATCATAAAATTTTGATTAGTTCTTATTAATAATGAATATGTAATTTCTAATGTTTAAATTTATCTCGTAAAATGATTATTATCTTAATGTTGCTCATGATTTTTCTTGAAATAAAAAAATTATAATTAATGAGTGCCCCCTCTAACCTAATTTTCTGGCTCCGCCACTGCATATAAGGGATGGTAATAGAGTGAGGCTGGGTTTAGGGTGTCTCATCCCTGCCCATTCTTGGTCAGGATAGGCAAATTGAAGAGGTGGCAGGGAGGAGATAAGAGAGATGTTAAAGTAATTTGTTAACTTAAAAAAATGGGTGAAACCAAATGAGAGAGATAATATTACATATGAGAAATAACAATCGATAAGTTATAAAAGTTAATTTAAAAGAATAAGTTAAAATAGTTAATAAGACAAAATGTCATATCAAATCCATAATCATTTCACTTTTCTCTTATAAACATCACATCAAACTATAAAAAAATCCAAATTTATTCTCAAACACAAAAATTTTAGCATATTAAAATAACCAAAAATTAAAATAGTTAACTTTCCAAATGGGGCCATAGTTTCTGTTGTGAAATAATCTTGATTCATAATAAAATATAGGTTGTTTTTTCCACCAACCTATGAACCGGCCTAAGAAGCAGAATGCATGCTGTAATCCACGTTTGTCAACATTGGCTGCCATCGTTTGATGTTTTGTCACCTTAGCCGTAGTTTCATTTCATGTGTTCACATTGTTAGTTTTATCTATATATAGCTATGTGTTTTGAGAATTCAGAGAGTGTGGGAGAATGAAAATAAAAGAGAGAAAAATTGTAGTTCTTGCTCTGTATTTGTTTTAGAATTATTTTGAGTGAATTGAATTTCAGTTTGGTTCAATTTTAAATCTCTCATTGTGAATCACTAATAGTGGTTTGCACCCCACTCCCACCAACAGTGGTATCAGAGCCGAAGGTAGCTTGAATTTGCAGACATTCTGCAAAATTTTCAAAACAGAGTGTGTTTTCAAAAGTTGCCCAGAATTCAAAGTGATCGAAATCCATTTTTGATCATACCATCTTAAAGGTATCGACGAGACGATCACAACGGTGTAAACCGCGTCGAAAACCGAGCCCCACAGTACCCACACGCGCTCCACGCGCTTCCCGATGCCGTTCTCACGCGCCGTACGCACTGCCAGAGGAAGAAAACGCGTGTTCTTACGCGCAAGCACGTGCCACACGCACGCGTAACAGAGAGTTGATGTCATCTGCTGATGTCAGCCGAGCCAGGTCGTGTTGACCAAGCGGCCGTTGACCAAGCTGAGCCGAGCCGCACTGCAAGCCGCGTTGCGCCGCCAAGCCGCAGAGCAAGTTGAGCCGCCAAGCCGTTGACCAGTGTTGACCAAGCCACGCTGTTAGCCGTTGACGTCACACTGACATCATCCAATCCGAAAAAATTATCTGGTGCTTCTCAGCCGCACCAGATTTCACTGATCTGAACCGTTCAACTTGTTTTGGCTTGATCTAAGCCGTTTGAAGTCCATTTTTGGTGATCTAATAGTGCTTTCCAACTATTTAGAATATTCCAGACATATTTGTATGGTTAGAATTTGAAAATTCTATCCTGAAAATTTACAGATTTTTAAAGACAACCAATGGCCAACACAAACAACTTCTTTCAGCCCCAGTTTCCAAAACTTAACAAGGAGAACTATGAAAATTGGAGTATTCAAATGCAAGTCCTACTAGCCTCACAAGATTTGTGGGAGTTAGTAGATCGAGGATATGACGAGCCAGCTACTCTCGCAGATGAAGGAAATTTAAATGAAGCTCAGAAGATGGCGTTAAAAGATTCAAGGAAGAGAGATAAAAAGGCCTTGTAGCTACTCTATCAAGGAATTGATGAGTCAAGTTTTGAGAAGATTTTAGCAACAGCAACCCGTAAAGAGGCATGGAGTATTCTTCGCAATTCACACCGTGGAATTGAGAAGACAATCAGAGTTCGACTATAGGCGTTACGTGGTAAATTCGAGATGCTGCACATGAATGAGAATGAGTCAATTTCTAAGTACTTCAACAGAACATTGACCATTGTTAATCAGATGAGAAGATATGGAGAGAAGATGAAATCTCTTCAAGTGATAGAGAAGATTCTACGATCATTTAGTTCCAAATTCGATCACGTGGTTATAGCAATAGAAAATTCCAAGGATCTCAGTTCCATGACCACTGATGAGTTGATGGGCACACTTGAGATTCATGAACAAAGAATCAACAAGAAGACTCCCTTAAGTTCCCTAGAGCAAGCTTTTCAATCAAAGCTGTCTTTCAGAGATGACAGAAATGAGTAAGGGGGGACATCACAAAGAAGCCGAGAAAGAGATTGTGGTTACAATAACCAAAGTTCTGGTTTCTTAGGAAGAGGCAGAAAAGGTCCAGCCAGAGGAGGAAGAAGTCAACCACACTTTGCTCCAAGAGGAAGAGCAAGAGGTAGAGGAGGTGGTTACAATAATTGACCAGGATTTGACAAAAGCAATGTTCAGTGCTACAATTGCCACAAGTTTGGGCATTACAGCAATGAATGCCGAAGTAGAGCAACAAGAGAAGCCGGAGAGCAAGCAAATTTTGCCGAGCAGAAAACTAACAACACCAGACCTACAGTCCTGTTTGTCCACCATGGAGACACTGAAAACCAAAACAATGTTTGGTATCTAGATTCGGGAGCCAGTAATCACATGTGTGGTAAAAGAGAGCTGTTCGTTGAGCTTGACGAGACTATACAGGCACAAGTCTCATTTGGCGATGCCTCAAAGATTTCAGTGAAAGGAAGAGGTAACATTCTAATCAAGCTCAAGAATGGAGATCATGATTACATCTCCAATGTTTATTATGTTCCTGCCATGAAGAACAATATTTTGAGTATGGGACAACTCCTATAGAAAGGATACGACATCAGCATGAAAGATTATCATCTTACCATCAAAGACAATCATGGTAATTTGATTGCTCGGGTGAGAATGTCCAAGAATCGGATGTTTGCATTGAACATCCAACATGATGCTGCGAAGTGTTTAAATGCCATCATCAAAGACAAAGACTGGATATGGCATTTGAGGTTTGGACATCTCAACTTTGGAAGCTTGAAGCTGTTGTCAAGCAAGAATATGGTGAAAGGGCTCCCTCATATTGCTCATACTAATGAGGTCTGTGAAAGCTGCATTCTTGGCAAGCATCACAGAACTAGCTTTGCCAAAGAAGTGAAGTGGAGACCAACAAAGCTGTTGGAGCTAGTTCACACTGATGTATGTGGTCCATTGAAGCCAATGTCAACTGGACAGAATAGATATTTCCTCACCTTCATTAATGATTATAGCTGGAAGACATGGGTGTATTTTCTTAAAAGAAAGTCGGAGGCGTTCAATATCTTCAAAGAATTCAAAGCTTTTGTAGAGAAGCAAAGCGGCTACTACATCAAGACATTGCGATTAGATCAAGGTGGAGAGTATACATCAGATGGTTTCGAGAATTATTGCAAAGAGCATGGAATCAAGCATCAAACAACACCATCCTATACACCATAACTGAATGGTGTTGCTGAAAGGAAGAATCGCACAATCTTAGATATAGCAAGGAACATGTTGAAAGGAAAGGGACTACCTAAGCAATTTTGGACTGAAGTCGTATCATGTGCTGTGTATCTACTAAATAGATGCCCAACCAGGAGCCTTCACTCTATGACTCCAGAAGAAGCTTGGAGTTTACATAAGCCAAGTGTCAATCATCTCAGAATATTTGAGTGTGTTATGTACACCAAAATTCGAGAAGTAAGAAGAACCAAGCTCGATGATAAGGGAGAAAAATGTATCCTTGTCGGATATGGAGACAAAACAATGGGATACAAGTTGTATAATCCCATTACCAAAAAGGTGATCATGAGTAGAGATGTGACATTTGAAGAAGAAGAAGCTTGGAACTGGAATCAAGATGAAGTTATTAAAGATGCAGAACTCATTCTTGAAGATGAAACATCAAAGCTCCGGTTGAAATCACAAGAGAAGTTCAAGATGAGTCACAAACTCCTCTACATAGAATACTAGCACCTAGATTGCCAGTTTCTCACAAAAGTGTTGCATCATCATCATCTTCAGCATCATCAGATGATAGTTTTTTCAAACAACCAAGACCAATGAGAAATTTGCAGGAGATATATGATGCTACAGAAGAAGCAAATCTGAATTTGTTCTGCTTACTTGCAAATAGTGATCCACTTACTTTCTTGGAAGCCATCCAAGAAGATAAATGGAAAAAAGCAATGGATGAAGAAATTCATGCCATTGAGAAGAATGACACATGGAAGCTTACCAGTCTACCGGAGGGGCACAAACCCATTAGAGTGAAATAGGTATACAAGACAAAGAGGAATGCACAAGGCAAAGTGCAACGCTATAAGGCAAGGTTAGTAGCAAAAGGTTACAAGCAAAGAGCTGGAATTGATTATGGAGAGGTGTTTGCTCCAATTGCCTGATTGGAAACTATCAGGCTAATGATTTCTTTGGCTGCCCAGCACAAGTGGCAGATTTATCAACTTGATGTGAAATCTACATTTCTTAATGGTTTTCTTGAAGAAGAAATCTATATTGAACAACCTTCGGGGTATGTTCAGAATGGGCATGAAGACAAAGTGTACAAATTGAAGAAAGCACTTTATGGATTGAAGCAAGCTCCGCGTGCATGGAATACTAGAATTGATCAGTATTTTCATGACAATGGTTTTGAAAAATGTCCATATGAGCACGCACTATATTTGAAGAAGGAAGCTGATGGAAGCATGTTGCTTGCTTGTCTTTATGTTGATGATTTGATATTCACCTGCAACAATCGGCAATTTATGTTCAAGGAATTCAAGAAAAGCATGGTTCGTGAATTTGAAATGACAGATATCGACATGATGGCACACTTTCTTGGAATTGAAGTGATACAAAGAAAAGATGGAATTTTTAGTTCCCAAAGTGGCTATGCCAAGGAGATTCTCAAGAGATATGGAATGGAGAATTGCAATCTAGTGAACACTCGCTGATGCGGGGATTGGAGCTCAAAAAAGGTACAAAGGCAGGTGATGTGGATCCAACTTACTTCAAGAGCCTAGTTGGAAGTCTTCGCTATCTTACTTGCACCAGGCCAGACATACTCTATAGAGTAGGACTGATTAGCAGGTATATGGAAACACCGGATCAATCACACCTTTATGCAGTAAAGAGGATTCTTCGCTACATCAAAGGTACAGTCGATGATGGTTTATTCTATAAACCAACTGATAATTTTAGTCTTGTTGGCTACTTAGATAGCAATTGGGGACGTGATTTAGATGAGCAGAAGAGTACTACTGGGTTTGGTTTCTTTATGGGAGATACAGCCTTCACATGGTCGTCCAAGAAGCAAGCCATTGTGACACTATCAACTTGCGAAGCTGAGTACGTTGCATCCAACTCAGCTGTGTGTCATGCAATATGGTTACGGAACGTGCTGAAGCATTTGGGATTTCCACAAGAACAAACCACTGAGATTTTTGTTGATAATCGCTCAGCAATTGCATTGGCGAAAAACCCAGTTTACCATGAAAGAAGCAAACATATTGATACCCGCTATCATTTCATTCGAGAGCATGTGAAAAATAAAGAGGTGGAATTATTTCCTTGCAAATCTCAAGATCAGCTTGCAAATATTTTCACGAAACCATTGAAACATGATCTGTTCAACAGAATGAAGTTGATGCTCGAGATGAAGCTGCATGGAGAATTAAGATTAATGGGGGATGTTGTGAAATAATCTTGATTCATAATAAAATATAGGTTGTTTTTTCCACCGGCCTATGAACCGGCCTAAGAAGCAGAATGCATGCTGCAATCCACGTTTGTCAACATTGGTTGCCACCGTTTGATGTTTTGTCGCCTTAGCCGTAGTTTCATTTCATGTGTTCACATTGTTAGTTTTATCTATATATAGCTATGTGTTTTGAGAATTCAGAGAGTGTGGGAGAAAGAAAATAAAAGAGAGAAAAATTGTAGTTCATGCTCTGTATTTGTTTCAGAATTATTTTGAGTGAATTGAACTTCAGTTTGGTTCAATTTTAAACCTCTCATTGTGAATCACCAACAGTGGTTTGCACCCCACTCCCACCAACAGTTTCATTTGTGCTGATAAACCTCTTCGTGATGATCACCATAGTAGCTCTCTTATCTAATAAGATGCTCTAAATAAGATTTAGGGGGGGGGGGGAGGGGAAATGAAAGTTGAACATTTATGTTCATAGTAAAAAAGTTAATTTTTGACATTGATTTTTCATTAAAAAAAACGTTGAGGATATAAAACAGATGCAAAATGTTGAATAATGTACATACATGTACACAGAGAAAGACAAAGAGAGAGATCGAGAGAGAGAAAGGGGGAGGAGGAGGAGAAATTCACTATTATTATTATTTTTATACATTTTTGGTGTTTAGCCTTGTTGGAGTATTGTGAGAACCCGAATATACAAGTCAAGTAAATAATTAAATAATAATAATTTTACAATCTCAAATATTTTAATGGTGAATCTTAAAGTGCAAATTAAATATTTGGAGGGTCTTTTAATTAATTTTAAACCTACAATAAATTTTTGGTGAAAGTCTTTAATTTAGAGGTAAGATTTATTATATAAAAAAAGGAGGACAAATTAGTAAGTATATTTTGATCTAATAATAGTTGTATTTTATTTAAATTAATGGAGAAAGAAAATAAAATAAAACAAATGATAATTATTTAGAGTCTTTTATGTTATGTATAACAAAGAAAAGAAAAGAAAAACCCTAACTCTCATATTATTTCACGACACAACAGCAGCCACTTTAGGTTTTTAGCAGCCGTGAGAGAGAGAGAGAGTGAGAGAGAGAGAGAGAGAGAGAGAGAAATTTCCAGCATCTTGTGGTTCTACAACTTTAAGGTATCGTTCTTCTATAATATATTATATCTTTGATTATTGTGTATAGATGTTTTGGCGTATTGATTGGAAGAAAAAAAAAAAGAAAAAGAAAAAGGGTAATGGGTACACTGATTAGGTGTCTGGAGGATTGATCAAGTTAATAGTTGGTGTGAAATAGTGTAATGGGTATAGTGGATGTATGAAAAAAAAGTATATGGCATGGGTTATATTCAATGAGTGTTTTTGCTTGTAATGGTGGATCTCGTGAGTGAAGCATGGGATAGATAGGAGCACTTGGCCACCACTGTGTGTGAATATCAGGTTTTTTTTGTGTAGTTAAGGAATTAAACTGGTACATAATGTTGAGGGTGCAATTTGTAAGTATGAAATTCTGCATATAGCTACAAACTTTAAAATTGAAGAAATCATATCAAACGATTGAATTTTGAACTGAAATTTTTACAATAGATTAATTACATATTGAATTGCATATCAGAATTTTCTCATAATTTTTTTGAGTCGAAATATATATTAACTGCTTCGTTCAAATCTGTCCAGAAAACTGGTTTAAAACAGTAAGTTCGGAAGCATCGTTCTCTTTGGGTATAGATTCGAAAACTATCAAATTAGTGTCATTAGAACTAGTTATGAGTCTAGTTTCGTACGTTTTTGGCCTTGCGTTGATTGCTCATGTATACTAAGAGAACCATTAATTTCTTTAAAGTGCTACAGAAAACAACCTGTTTAGATATAATTAATTGTAGATAATTATTTTGATAAGCAAATCAAGTAAAACCAATTGGGTTTGAAACTTGGGATATATTAGTTAATATCTTGAGGGGTTTGGAATTTTTAGAACAGCGTGGAGTGGGTTTTGTAATTTTCAAAGTTAGCAAATAGATTGGGAAAACTTGTTTAAAACTCTGTTTTATCTCAAAGTTACTTTTAGTTAAGTTTCGATCGGAACCCATGTCTTTGGTGATTTTAGACCTTGAAGAACATGAACTTAGGTATTATTTAAGAGTAACGGTGAGTGGGGTTGAGCTGTGTTAGCGCGCTTTAGTGTGGGGTACTTAGTTTATTATTCTCTTTAGTATTTTTAAATTAGCAGTGACATGTAGTCTTCATACTTAGTGCAGGGCACTAGTTGAACTTTCATACTCTATTCGAGATTATATTATTTTGTTTTCAGGTGAGTAATTTCATGCTACATATTTTTATAAATGTTCCCCTACCCTGAACTGTTGGAAAATTAAATTGTTGTTTTAGGACTAAACTGTTTTGATAAATTATTATATTATCAATGGAATCAAATTATTTCTGAAACATGTGTGAACTTGGCATACTGTAAACTGTTTGTTTTGGTCTCATGTTTATAATGGTGAACTACCATGTTTTGCGAAACTAATGTGTATTGATTATTGGGACCATCTGTATATTTTAGTCCAGGGAAACTATTCCACTATGTGTGGTGACTCTGGCCACTAGGGAACAGATCCAGGTTGGGTTGTGATGACTCTAGTGCTCAACGATTGTAAGGAAAAGACCTAGGCTAGGTGACCTTCAATCGGATCGTCTTAGAGAAAAGGCCCGGGTTGCCACCCTAAGGATGACTCTTAGTTCGATCGGTATTAGATCCAACGGGGCTTATAGCCTTGAGAACTGTGTGGCATGTTACTTGTTATTCTTGGCACCCAACTATGCTTGGTTCCATTTTTTCAAAAACAATTTTCAGCAAACTCTACTTTCTTGTTTTTCGTGTTTTTTTTTTGTTTTTACTGAATTTTTTTAATATTTTAAGCAATTTTTTTTTACTTTTTAAACATGCCTAACATAATTATACCTAAAAAATAAAAAATTTGTAAAAAAAATCTTTTAAAAATTCACTAAATACTAAAAATATGAGAATTCTGTACATTTTTGGTATTTTTATGTATTTATTAATTTTTTAAAATATTTTTTCACAATTTTTTTACTTTTTAGATACATCTAAGTAAGGTGCATCTAAAAAAGTAAAAAAAAATGTTAAAAATGTTAAAAATATTTACTAAAAACAAAAAAACACGAAAACCAAAAAACTTAGCTTTCAAAAAACTCAAACCAAACACACTGTTGTTCATGTTGTAATTTATTTAAGTAGAAAATGTCATTTATCATGTTCTTGAGAGACATTAGTATTTTGTTGGGTATACCTCCTTATTGGAGTGTGGGACCCAATTGGTTTATTTTTATTTTTTTAGAGGGTAGCCCAATTGGTTTATTAAAAGAGTTTAATTTGGTTTGGTATTAGTTATAATATATTTTTATATATTATATCTAATTTTGTGGTGACCCAATTCAGTTTGGAAACAACTAAGGTTTTGGTAAAAAACCCTAGATTCACAATATATATATTGGTATTTGTTTTTCCTAAGAAAGTGGCAGCCGTTTGGCTTGGTGAAGAACAAGCAGCATTTGATTTTGGTGATCCTCAGAGATAGTGCATCGATAATTCAATTTGTTGAAGTGTTGTGTGTGTATTCACAAATTTTGGTGGCTAAGATTGGTCCAAGGCTCTTGACTGATTTGGGTTATTATTTTGGGTCTTCTACAACTCTGGTTTCTGAAGATTTTGGTTCATTTATTTGGTGAGGTCTTTCATCTTGTTTATTTGTGATTATTTGGAATTCACCTAAGGGTGGTTTTGTGAGACCATTCGTGTCTCGTTTGTAATCGTTCGGAAACTTATTTGGTTGATAGTGGAATCGGATTTCGATCCCGTAGACGTACCTCACATTGAGGGAACCACGTAAAATTCTTGTGTTGCTTTTGATTTAATTTTTCCACATTAGTTTTTATTCCATTGATTGATTTGCTTCTGGGGAATCACATATTTTCCCTAACATATTTTAATTGTTGAACTGTGGAACTTTTTTTTTTAAACAGATTGTCTTTACCAAACTGTATGCCAATTTAGTTTCTGTGATATATATCTTATTTTGGAATTGAACGTTGTTTTCAAAACTGTATTTACTATCCATGTTGCTACTCACTGAGCTATCAGCTAACTTAGTTGTTTATCATTTCCAGGTATTAGAAAGACTTAGAGTGGACTTATAGCGTAGTGGGGACTCAATCGCATAGACCTCTAGGACATTCATTTGTTTTGTTTTAGATTGTTATGTCATGTAGCGATCCCGGTTTTCCTTTCTTTGTTTATTGTATTTCGGACTCGGTTCCGTGGATGTGTGTTGTTGTCGTTGTTGTCTATATCTTTTCTTCATCCTTTAACTCTTTGAATTTGAGTTTAGAAATGTCTTGGGCATGTTTTGAACAGGATGGTTGAGTTTTGGTCTCTAATCTTGTTACCCAGATTTTTGATGATCCGTTCGAGCGGGTCTTATTGCGCTCGAGCGGAGTTTGCATCCTTTCAGCATTTTGTACGTCTACAGAGATACTGCAAAAGTGTTTTTCATGCTCGAGCGGAGTCTTTACACTCGAGCGGGTCTGAGCTCGAGCAGGTATCTTTGTGCTCGAGCGGGTATTCGAAGTCTGTAAAGTACTAGAGGGGTGTATTCTACGCTCGAGCGGGTAGTGCTTTGCTGTTGTGCCTTGGCGCTCGAGCGGGTATACTTGCGCTCGAGCGGGTGAAATTTTTGGTGTCTTACGCTCGAGCATCTTATTCTCCACTCGAGCGGACTATATGTATATCAGATCGCGACTATGTCATTTTAAATCACTTTTTCGACTCTCTTTCTCTCTCTCTAGCTTTTCAAAACCCTCATTTGAGAGCTCATCTCTCTAGAAATCTTCTCTCTACGAAATCATCTAGCTCTAGTGATCTTCCACCTTAGTCCTTTTATATAAAGTGTGGAGCTTGGCTTGATATTCGTTTGGATCCGAAAATCATTGGGTTTGGAGCACATTCGAGTTTCTTCATCATCTCCTTTGAGTCTCTTCACTTGAGGTAGGGATAACTACTCATAGTTATGGTCTTTGACATAAACATGTAGTCATTTTGATTTAATGTTGAAGTTGGGAAATTTTAGGTGTTAGGGTTTCAAAGCTTGAAATGTGTAAAGAGGGGTTTTTGTTCCTTTGAACTATACATGTGTATTTGGTTCTTAAAATGAGGTTATTGATGTTTATTGATGAAATTTGGACCTTTGGGTCAATGTTGAGAAAAAAGAGGAAAATGCCCTAGTTGGGTTTGATCGGGTCATTTGTGTAATAAATGAAATTCATTATGGAAATGTGAAATTGGTTTGGAAATAATGAGATTTGGCAATTGTGAGATGGAATGGTGTAGTTGGATTGATTAATCACTCACCTATGAGAATATTAATAATTTATCTGTTTGATGAATTTATTATCTGTTTAGAAATAATTGCTTTGGGCTATCGGTAGAGGATAGTCTTGATTGTTGTAGACACTGCATGATGATTAAGTGAATTAAAACTAATCAATTGAATATGTCATTGAATATGACGGATGGAATAACACATTGAATATGTGCTTTGCTTGATCATTGTATATGATAAGTGTTTAATACATTGTATATGTATGTTGTTTGGGAGGAGATAGGGGATGTACTCCATGGTTTGGGAGGAGATAGGGGATGTACTCATAAACCTGTTTGGGAGGAGATAGGGGATGGACTCCAGTGATAACTAAGTTGGCCGGAGTGTCCAAGGTGAAAGTCCTGAAATTTGAATTACGTTTGTATAACGTAGATGATTGAAGTGTTGAAGTGTGAATGAAATGAGTTGTAGCCTCATGTGAAATTGAAATGTGAAATGTTAATGATGTGAGTTGTAGGCTCACTTTCAACCAGGTGGATAAACAGAGAACCATAACCATGAATTGGTTCAGTAATGAAACATAAGGAAATTGGACGTATTTGTAAAAGAGGATTGGTTATGAAAGGGATGTACGTTTGTTTATATGAGTTAAACATTTATCAAATGCTAATATTTTAGTTATTGCTCATATTATGTTTAGCATATCTCTACTGGGCGTTGGCTCACCCTATATAGGACATCATTTTCAGGTTCAGGTGATATGCTACCTCCAAGGACGTAGCTTGGGAGGCTTTGAGGCTGATAGATCCTTTTGTTACAATCTTTTTTTTGTATTACATATAAATCAAGGCCAAGGGCTTATTTTGTATAAAGAGTTAGAACTCTTCTTTTGTTGTAACCAAGTGTTGACTTGGAAAGTTGTAAGCCCGTAGGATATTTACTTTTGATGTCAACATGTAATACTTTTGTACTTAATACTCTGATGAATGGAAATATGCTTTATTCCCTTATGACTTTGCATGTCAAGAAAGTTGGGTTTATATGTATTATTTTGAGGGTGTTACATGCCAAGTTTGTACATATTTATTTTTTATTTTTGTTGAGGTTCATTTAGGATTATTTTGATTTGTGGGCTGTTTATATCCCATGAGTTTAAATGGTATTGATTACGGTTAGTTTTGCCGTTTATAATTGTGGCATGTCTCTGTATTGAGTTTTGGTTATTTATTATTGAACTATTGTATAGTTGTTCAATGTGATTATGGATTCATGTTTAAGGCTTACGTGTGCCTTGTGCTTAGTCCCTGTGGGCCACGGCTGGTCATACCTGGTTTGGGGTGTGACAAGTATCATGACAAATTTATAATATAATTCACTCTGTTTGGTTTTAATTTTTATAATTCATTTTTTTAAAAATTATACTTTCTTGTTTTCTTTCTTTTTTATTGAATTTTTTTAATATTTTAAGCACTTTTTTTAATTTTTAGACACACCTAACATAAATACACTTAAAAAATATAATTTTTGTGAAAAAAATCTTCAAAAAATTCATTAAATATCAAAAATATATAAAAAAAAAAAAAGAAAATTCAATATATTTTTCATATTTTTGTGTATTTATTAATTTTTAAAAATATTTTTTCACAAATATTTTACTTTTTAAATATATTTAAGTAAGGTACATCTAAAAAAGTACAAAAAATGCTTAAAATTTTAAAAATATTCACTAAAAATTAAAAACACGAAAAACAAAAAACTCAATTTTCAAATAATTGAATTCAAAAAACTGAAAGCAAACACACTGATTATTTTTCAAGCCTATTTGAGACTTTCCATGTATATATATATATATTTAAATCAAAATGATGGGGTATATGTCTGTTAAAATACAAGGATAGATGATAAATATCCCATTTATTTATTTATTTATTTTTACGCCTACTATATGCATTGTAAATATTATACATCGTGAAGAAATATTTATATATATATATATAGGTGTATAGATAAATTTATATTTATTTAAAAGCTCTCAAATACAAGACGGGAAAGTAACTCATTTTGAAAACTAAAATTACCTTGGAAAGGATTACTTAGAAATTAGAAATCTAACAAATGTTGATGGAAGGCATATGTCGCACTTTGTAAAAGTCTTCTCCTTTTTCCCCGTTGACCCCTTGAAGCTTGTTATAAAATGTTTTACTCAAATTGAGTTCGGTTTAATTTGGGCATGAATTCATTAAATACTTCAGAATTTTTATGTGTATTTCCCTTGTTTTCTTAGTGAATTGGTTTGCGACTTTTAACCCCGTGATTTTTTTTAATCACAATTGGCGATACTCCAATTATGATTTTTTTAACGTTATATAGTTGTGTTGATTTGTCATTTTTTGTTAATAGATATAATTCAATTTTCATTTAATTGAATTAAATCTATGATTGCTTGATTAGGAATTATTGTTCATCATTAAAATTGAATCCTAATTGCAAATTACAATCTCAGAGGATTTTAAGATTTTCACTACCAAAAGACATCAATGCTTCCGGGAGCAAGACTTCCAATCCTTGGATCTCCGAGGCGATTTTGGATTACATTTATGATGCTGCCAATTCTCTATTTCATTCCTGTCCCTTTGGATAAAATGGTTCTAGCACCTATTGACCAAATAGGATTTGCATTTTCAGCAACTAGTTCAGGATTTTTTGCTCTCTACAATGAGATAAATAGAAAAGGTTTGAGCAGACAACATATTTGTAGACGTCCCCGAACGCATCCCGGGGGAAAGGGGGTGTGAGCCCCCCCCCCCGGTTCTGGTTCGATATTGGGTCACTACAGTTCGAAGGACTCAAATGTCACGGTTCTTAATCTTGAACCAAAGAGTCCAAATCCGGCAAATCGTTTTGAGAAAACTGATTTTTGAAAGAAGTGCCAAACATGGACTGCTTTTCCAGATACAGAGTCGCCACCTAAATATTTTAATGGAAAATTTAGGAAACCCTGACTCGGTGCCAAAAGGCCACGTGTCCGTCATCACCAAAGTTGCCTCGACTCGGGAACTTGGGTACGATTGGGAAAGGTCACTTCGTGAGCACCCCCGCTCGCCCGGTCAAAGACCGGCCTCTACTAACCATGATATCCGTTTTTGAAAACATTGTGAGTTCTTATTCCGGTTATTAGCCTAGGTTACTATGTGATGCGCACAGCATACAAGTATAGACTGGGTCGCCTGAATTGGAACAAAACACTTCATGTTTGTTTTTGAAAATGGTTTGATGGTGCTACCCATAGGTAGGCTAAGACGTGGATTTGCCACCCTCAGGTGGGCTTAGAAAAACATGATTTTCCCACTATCTAGTGGGCTTAAAACAAACATTTGATGAATTGTCCAATCCAAGTAACTCAACCTCCACCCACAGGCATCCAAGGCAGTTATATCACATAAGCATATAGCCTCATGGTAAGCATGCTTTTCATGGCAACACTCACACGCATGCAAGGATGCTAAAGCATAAAACTTACCGAGTACTCCAAGCCAAAACAGAAGCTCATTAGAAATCATGCATGATCCTAAATATACAGAATTGCCTAATGCAACACATGCAGAGATGCAACTACAGCAGGCTCGGCTATTCTAAACATGGCATATGGAATGCTACAGCTAACATGTATTCAATTTGGAATTGAAATACAAATGCAATTTGTATGATGCGCCGAGCCCGGTGCGTGCAAAACAGATGAATGATGCAAACATGCTGTCATACTGTATGCTAATTGAAATATGCCCTATATCTAACCATCATAAGCAGGTAAATAAAAGGGAAGAAAGACGTGGGGTTGGAAGACATACATCACACTCACCCACACTTATTACAATTATGCCCTCGCACAAAGGGTCTGAATAAATAATAATACAGTTCGAAATAAAAGAATAATACAGTCCGAATATTACAGTCTGAATAAGTACACAAATTCCTAATTAATTATCAAACTAAGTAATAAAAACTGTAAACTGGCATGCAAGCTAGGGGGCTGCCTTGACTCCACTCCGGATAATGAAATGATGCATGTTGGGCTGCCTTGCGCGGAAATCCACTGGGATGCCCCAATTAGCCTCTATTTGTAATGTTCCTCGAAATGCGTGCCAGACTCCAAAAAGTTGCTGATTCTTCATTTTGCTGCAACAGAGAGCAGGAAAGGGGCATAGCAATGTATTTCACAAATATATGCATGCCTCGATCCTCGTGCCACCAATCACGTATATCAATGCATGATGGCCGAGGAATCGGATTGCACAACTCAATATAGGATTAATGCACATGAATGCTACAACAAAACCTAACTCCATCATGGGTAATCCGGAGTGTCGGCGACTTGGGAATTGAGACCCGTTCCGTCGCTTAGAGGACGAAACGTACCTCGTTTCCCGTGCCCGGGCTAACTCCTATCCCGAACACGATGCAATATGCATGATATGCATGAATGCAACTAAAATGTAATCCTAACATGCACGATGCTATGGAAATGAGATGCCTCGAAATGCGTGCACACGGGCACGCAAACCAGGAAAATGATCCTAAGGCATAAAATGGCATACGCAATGCAATTAGACTTACACTAACATGAGTGGACCTCAACCACACTCACATAAGAGGCCGTCGGATAAAAGTGAAGTGCCTCGAAATGTGTGCACACGGGCACGCAAACCGAGGCAATGGCATAAAGGCATGAAATGACATAAAATATGATATACAATGAGACCTAAAATGAGATGTCTCGAAATGCGTGCCCACGGGCATGCAAACCGGGAAAATGGCATGCGGAATGCAACAGGACTAAAATGAGATATGTGATGCAATATGGGCTTATACCAACATGAGTGAGCCTCAGCCACACTCACATAGGGGGCCAATAGATGAAAAGTGAAGTGCCTCGAAATGCGTGCACACAGGCACGCAAACCGAGACAATGGCATACGCAATGCAATGAGACTAAAATGACATACAGAATGCAAAATGGACTTACACTAACATGAGAGAGCCTTAGCCACACTCACATAAGAGGCCGTTGGATGAAAATGAAGTGCCTCGAAAGGCGTGCACGCGGGCACGCAAACCGAGGCAATGATACTAAAGCATGAAATGGCACTCCAAATGCAAATTGGACTTATACTAATATGAGAGAGCCTCAGCCTCACTCACATAAGAGGCCGTCGGATAAAAATGAGGCACCTCGAAATGCGTGCACACGGGCACGCAAACCAAGGCGATGCATTAAAACATGAAATGATATAGAAAATGATATGCAAACATGCCAATGGATTTCCAGCACTCACAAATGATGCAAAACAGTCCCGAAAGGTGGGGAAATGACACCAAATGCACGGAACGGTCCCGAAATGCGATATTAAGCACCCGAAATGGCCTACAGCCATACTAAACATGCATAATTGGTACATGACATGCAAAACAGTAGCAAGGCAGCCCCAAAATAGCATTTTTTACAGTACAAAACATGGCAAAATAGCAAGCATAGATAGGACAACAATGGCATGCAAAAATGGGGGCCAAGAGAGGGGTATTGAAGCAAGTGATGTATGCGATGCTCAAACTGAAAAATTTCCTTCTACAACACTGATGAGGGAATAAAAATATGCATATTTACAGTAGATGACATCCCCCAACTCAGTATTCAAACATGCTAAAAATGTCATGGAAAAATGAAGCCAACAAAGGCTAGAACATGAGGTATACCATACATTCATCAAACAGCCTTGGACCCTTAACAAAACATGACAAAAAGGCCAAAATATGGATATTTTCAGTACTGATCATGGCCGAAAACAGAAGCTAGATAGGCCTAAAAAGCATGCAAAAATGGGAGTCAAAGAGGGATATAATGACAAGCATAATATGGAGACCCCCAACAAGGTTTATCCCTTCTACAATGTTGTAGAGGGACACAAAATAAGCTTACTCACAGTTCATGACATGCTCCAAAACAGACTACATGTAGGTCAAACAAATCATGCAAATTTACGGTAAATATGAGAGGTTATGAAGCAAGTGCATGATAGGGAGGCCAAACAAGGTTGAGCCCTTCTTCAATGTTGAAGAAGGGCTCAAAATAGGCCCACTCACAGTTTAAATTATGCTCGAGAACAGACCACTCATAGGCTAGAAAAAAGCATGCAAAAACAAGGGTAAAACATGGATTCAAAGCAAGTGGCATATGGATCATGAAAACAAGGTTGAGCCCTTCTTCAATGTTGAAGAGGGGATCAAAATAAGCACAATATCAGTTCATGAGATGCTCCAAATCAGATCACACATAGGCCAAATATTCAATGCAAAATAATGGCATATAAGAGGATATTGAAACAAGTGCAAGATGGAGGGCTCAAACAGGGTTGAGCCCTTGAAAAAACATGAACAAGAGCTCAAAATAAGGCCCTTTTCAGTTCTGTTCGGAGCCCAAAACAATAAGAAAATAGGCTTAAGAAATGAAGCAAAAATGAGCTCAAAAGAGGGTGAAGTGTACTTACCCTTGAAGATCAAGACTTTGGTTGCTTCTTGGACCAAATTTGTTGCCTCTTAGTTGCTGGAAAGCCTCTCCTTGCTGCTGGAATGGAGTAGTAGTGCTGGTGCTTGGAGATGATGAAGAAATGGCACTAAAACTTGAAGAAAATTGAGTTGTATGTATATGTATGCTCCAATCAACACTTGTAGCTTCTTCTCTTGAGTTGGGAGGACACTAATGTGTGCAAGGGAGGGAGAGAGCAATCTCCTTGCAAATGGAGGGAAATGAGCTCTATATTTCCCTCCAAAGTGGTCCCCCGGGTGAGATATTTTTGGGGGAAAATCAAAGCACAGCTGGAATGCACACCTCCCAAGGAAGAAGGCCGGCTAGCCACCTTTATTGGAGGTGGCCGGCCGGCCAAGGGCAAAAATGGAAAGTGAGAATTTCTGGCCGGCCACCAAAGGTTGGTGTCCTCCCATGTGTGTACAACAAGACCCTATGGTTGGAAATTGGCAACTCTAAAACAGGAGAAACAACAATCCACTTTTAGGAGAGGCTCAAAAATGAAGGAAGGAATTACTGGCCGGCCATGTGTTTTTAGGGTCCTCCCATGTGTGTACAACACAAATATGTGGTTTCGGCTCGAAGAAAATGGCCCTAGGGTGTTCAACATTAGCCCGGAAGTGAGAAAAACGGGCACCGGAGAGCGCCGGAGGAGCATAACTGGTTGCTGAAACAATTGCTGGCCTCCCACCCTCCAGTGATCTTCCCAGTGATAAAACAAAGGTACCTGCCAAAAATGAACAAAAACCGATGCAAAACGAATGCTCGGGGACCAAAACACGCAATTCGAGGTCCCGAAAATCGGCCGTTAAGCACCGAAAGTGGTGTTTGGCCACGAAGTGGGTATCTAAGACCCCAGTGTCCCTTGAAAGGGAGTAAATAAGATGCATGCCAAAAACCGGAGGAATCAGAGATGGTTAGACGGTCCCGAACCGAGGCACACAGCCTGACGGCTCCGAAAATCGGGAACCGGGCTCCGAAATTGGCAAAATGACCTACGGGCACGAAATGTAGCCCACGGCCACTGAGAGATAGTCTACAGGACCTCTCTTCCCCCTCAGGAAAGAAAACAGAGAAAACCGAGTCTGGTTCGCAAATCGAGGCAAGGCACAGAAGAGAGTTCGGAAGTCCGGAGACAGGGCGCACGGCTGTGACTCTGGGACTTCTGAACGAGCACAATATGAAACATCACCGAGCGCTCAATCGGTGACGTCTGAGTCTTAAGGTCGGTCAAAAATGGGGTGTCTACAATATTCTATAAAAGAGATGCAACTCTAGGCTCCAGAGTGTATACATCCTTAAAAAAACTACAAAGTTCAATGAGTATCAATCTAAGAAGTGTGGACACTTCTAAAAAGGTAACGTATCGTGTCCGACATCGACATGACACGATACACACTAGACTCTTTCCAATACTTAGACACATGAAATATATTACAAGTTCGAATAAAATAATTTGGAATCAAATGATAAAACAAAAATTAACTAAATTTATACCTATTCTCCTCCTTTATACTTAAAAAATGAATATATTGGACTTAAATATTTACATATATGACATAATAATTATTTATTCTTATATATGACATATTATAAATAAATAAATTATATATTTTGCAGATGTCCCTACTGTGTCATGTTCTAGATTTTTTTAAAAATTTATATGTCGGTGTATCAGTATCTTGTCACGTGTTTGTGTTCATGCTTTTTAAGTATATGAATAAAAGCGTGAAGGTAATTAAACCCCCCCAACAAAATACACAAATTCATCCATATATGAATATATTTGACTTAAATATTTACATATATGACATAATAATTATTTATTCTTATATATGACATATTATAAATAAATAAATTATATATTTTGCAGGTGTCCCTACTGTGTCATGTTTTAGATTTTTTTAAAAATTTATATGTCGGTGTATCAGTGTCTTTTCACGTGTTTGTATCCATGCCTTTTAGGTATATGAATAAAAGTGTGAAAGTAATTAAACCCCCCCTCCCCCTCAGCAAAATACACAAATTCATCCATTCAAGCACCAAAAGGAAGCTTAATTCTGAAACATACTGTATGAGAGGGTTCAAGAAAGTTGTTGGAAAATTCGAAAATCTTTGAAGAAAATTCGAATTCTCTAAAAATGATGAGAGGTTTAGATTCTTCAATAGTCACAACTAAGAACACAAAAGCAAAGAGATGATGAAGATAAGAGATTGAGTGAAGAAGAAGGCAAAGTAGTTAAAGAGAGAATAATGGCAAAGCTCTCCCATGGATCTCCCACTTTCACTCTCAAGGTTAATAATGGAGAAGGGAAATTAGTTCTTTCCCAAGAGTTATCTCTCCAAAATCCATCTCTTGTAAAGTTATGGGTGGGTGTTATTTATAGGCACCTCATGATGTAGAATGGAAGCCATGTGCATGGCACATGGGAAATATTCTCTCTAACCACCTTGTCCGAGGAGGTGACCTCTTTGAGGATGAGAAAAAAAACCTTCGAAGAGGAGATCAACCTCTCAGCAAACCCTTCTTCTTAGCCACATCTAACCAATGATCCCCAATCATCCCAAAGGGTCAGGGGTAGTCGTAGAGGACGCCCTGTCGCAGAAGGGTCAGGGGTAGTTCAAGAGAATGCCCTATTGCAAATATTGCCGAGTTTCAGGGACCTCCTAGATCGTGCCACCTCGACCCGAGTATAGGCTAGTTTAATCGAAGAGTGAATTTACCTCCACTCATCGTCCTCGGGATCAGGTCCTTTATTCGGACTCCATTACGCCTATGGTTCTAGTACATAGATCTTGGAAAACTCCGAGTCCGCAAGTGTTTTTGGACTCATTAATGGAGTGTCTTCTAGATTGCGTCTGAATCCGTTTGAAGCCAAGTGCTTCGGATCTCTAAGTTCGTAGATCCGAACCCTTTCGAGTCTGGGCCCAAGTAAGTCTCTAAGTTCATAGATCCGAACCCTTGCGAGGGTTAGAGCAATTCTGCCCGTTTGATGGTGATAAATCCAGGTGCACCAATCTTGGACTTGCGATAAATTTGGGCCCACCAACCTTAGACTATTGGGCCTAATTAATTTAGTGGGCTCAAATTAGCTCCTCCTACACATACTCACAAGTTCGTCTATGTTAACTATAAAAAATGGGAGCTCCCTTGAGTCACCATCTTCGATTATCGCAACGGGTATCATCATAATCCCATGAACTTTTTAAATTTTTTTCAAATTTAAATTTAAGTGTAAATTGTAAATACATCATTGAGATTTGCTTAAAATATGAATTACATCTTTATGATTTGAAAAATTAAAAATACTCCTTTATTAGAATTTTGTATTTAACAGAATTAATTGAAAAAATAAAATTTTTAATTATTTTTTTATGCAATAATAAAATTAACTGAATTATTAATTGAAATAAATTTCAATTATCATTAAAAAACTATTAATTAATTTGATAATTTATTAATAAAAAAGATCATTTGTTATAAAATAAAAAAAATTTAAGAAACGAAATGTAATTTTTAAAATTACAAAAAATATTTTGTATTTTAAATAAATTAAAAAAAAATTATTTATAATTTTTCTTAAATTTAAATAGGAGAGAAACGGAACCCGCTATAATTTTCCGACACTGTACTTGCATTGAAATGTGAAGGAAAGTAAAACTAACGCAAATCTGGCGCACCATATATTGAACGCGTTGGGTTAGGTTGGGTGGGGTCGGGTCCATATGTTCAACGCAATAACGCGTGACCCACTCATGATGTACTACCTTTTTTTTTTTTTTAATGTCTCATTTGGCAAGTCAATATTTTATAGGGATATTCACGGTTCTGTTGTGGTCTAAAAATCTTCAATCTGTCATTAGTTCGTTGGATTGGGGGATTAGAAAAAATCAATTCACATCTATCTATCAGATACGGATTGGCGGATTGATGTGAATCGGTTTGACGATTTAAACTTTTACAAATTTTGAATAAAATATAACTTGTCATCATTTTTTTTTTATAACAATCCAACTTAACATAACCAAAAGATTATCAAGTAAATTGTCAAATATCAATAATAAATATATATAAAAAAACCATACATTATCAAAATTATTTCATTACTTTTTTTTATTCAAAAACTATGTAATTTGATTATTTTTTTTTAAATTAAGCTTTATATTTTTCACACAAAAATACCAAATATCAACATTTGTCATTTGATAAAAGCATTTTCAAATTGAAAACACAACAGAATATTTAAATTCTTTTTCAATTAAAAATACAAATAAAATATCTAAACAAATTGAAAATACAAAGTCTTACAAATTATTACGGGAGCTCACGGTTTGGTGGTTCACTCGTCATCACGTATCCATTTAAAATGCGGCGAATCAGTAGAGTTCGGTCAGTTTAGGCGGATCGAAATATCCGCTGCTCACCCTAAATATTTTAGTCTAAAAATTAAAAAGTCACTAAAAAAAATTAAAAAATCAATAACCTATACTAAAAAATCAAAGATTTCCATTTCTCTGTACGTTTTACACATCTATTCGTAAAAAATAAAAAAATCATTCCAAACATGCTAATTTTTTTTAATCTCATATTTTAGTTAAAAAATTAAAAAATTACTAAAATAGTCTGTTCGTAAACAAAGTCAGAGTCCACTAACTTTACGACATTATTATAGGGGTGTTTTCGAAATATGGCTAAAAGCTAATTTTTTAACTTTTTTTGATTTTTTTTTAAAAAATACGTAAAAAATGTGAGAGATAATATGACCCAAAATGAGTTAAAAGCTGATGAGTAACTTTTAACTCACTTCCTAAAAAGGCCATAGTGAATAATTTAATTGCTCCTTTAATATGTGTTGCATAAGATAATCCTAAGGCAACATAATTAAAAGCTAATTTTTTTTAAAAAAATAAAAAGATGATAAACTGTTTATTTTTTTATAAAAAAAAATTTAAATCATATCATCTTTTTATTTTTTTATATATTTTTTTAAAAAATTAAAAAATTAACTTTTAATCTCTTCTTAGGATAGACCGTTTATATTTCGCAACACATATTAAAGAAGCATATAAATTATTCACTGTAATAATTCATAAAGTGAGTGGACTCCTTTAAAAACAGAAGTGAGTGGAGTGCATTTGAAATGAAGGGGGTGACCCCGATGCGAGACAAAGAATTAAAAAGAAAAAGTACAGTGTTGGAGCACCAATCTCCGCAAAAATTTAATTTACTTTTCGGTAATAATTTAATTTACTTATCTAAAAAAAATATAAATTACATACAGAAATCTAAGCAAAACCCCAAATATCAATCTCTGCAAAAACTTTCTGTTCTAACACAAAAACATGAATCAATAGCCAATAATTTATATGAAGGAAAAACCCCAATTCAATCACTAATACAAACCTTAATGTTTATTAAATTAAACCCATACATAGCATTGGCAATAGAATGAGTGGTGCTTTGATTGAGGCATTCACTTTCAGACCAGTCTACGAAGTCAAGTAAATCCACTTGATCAAAAACGGTTCACGATTAAGAACAAAATTGTCTATATATATGTATGTATGTATGCATCATTGTTCACATATATAATCTGAGATGGTAATTTATAAGTAAATTGGGCCGAGCTGAGGAATGGCCATCTTACTAAGTTGGGCCGCACAAATGGGCCGAGGGTTGACTTAGTTCGGTCTTCGAACTAACGAGTTGGACCCAGAAGAAGTAGGACCGAGCTAAGCTTCGCACATAGTAGCGCCGAGCTAAGGTCGTCATTGAGCATGGTTCGATCAGTCTTAAGTAGATAGCTCGATTGGAGTGTGCCGAGCCGAGGTACAAACGGAGAAAAGAAGATCCGAGCTAGGCAGAGCTCGGTCTAACTTGCCACTTGGGCATAGCAATACTAGCTCGGTCGTTTGGTCATACCACCTAGTTAGAACCATCTCACTTGGTTTATGCAGTGAGGGAGGTGTTGAAGGATAAGCATTATCTTTCAAGAGTATGATTCCTAGGAAGACTCTACTTGGAGGAATAAGAGTCCTATTGGGATTGTGCCATGCGGAACCTATAAAAGCTCATAACCTAACTTATGGAGAGGTAACACAACTTTGATTCCTGAATACACAGAGCTTTTGTCTATTTGTCTATTTTGCTGACTTAGGCATCGGAGAGGTATCCGGCACACACCCGCCGGGTAGCTCACGTTTGTGTTTTGAGGGAGTAAAGCGACAACGTTTGGAGAAGCACAGACTTGATCAACAGGATTATACGAGAACATTATTTCTTACTCGTACAATTGGCGCCGTCTGTGGGAAAATTAGAAAGAACAAAACCTCTTGATCAAGTTTTTCCTCTCTAATTGGAAGTAATGGTGCACAATGAAGATTTGCCGCAGTCCGCTATCGACGGACAAACCCCAGAGGAGGGTGGGAGGCGTGAAGGTTTGCCTTCTATCCCTCCCATGGCAGATTTAGAGCCCCAGCGACAGAACCTCCGGAGGGATGCAATGGGGAGGTGGACTAACAGCCCCTATCACTCTCAAAGTCCTGAAAGACAGAGACGGAGGATCGATCCTCAAGTTCTGGAGGATCGCGTCAATAAGGAAGATGGCGGCAGACATGGAGTCTATGAAGCGCCAGATCAAAGGAAAAGGGGTGGCGATAGGAGAGGGGCGCAAAAGCAACACGCCCCCTCGCCACTCGGAAGACCGTGGTAGGCATACCACACCATCACAAGTAGAGAGTAGGAGCCTGAGAACAGGTGACACTCAGTCAAGAACTCCCAGGACTCGTTACTCCAGGTCTGAGAGAATGAGAACTGAGAGGTCATATACTAAGGGAAGCATCTATTGGCCCTCGCGCACGCACCAGACGTCATCCAGGCAGACGGAGTTGCCTAGATCATCCAATTTGCAAACTGTGCTAGAAGAAAGGGCACGATAAAAGGAAGATACCAGGGCGCGCGACCCGCGCAGAGTCTCAGCCCTTCAGTGGTTGGCTCCTCGAACGCATGGGAGCATCGAGGTAGGAATGCCAATACCGCGCCTTGCTTATGAGCCAATAGACAAAGCATTAGCAAGGCTGCAGACCTCGCCGTTCGTTCCGGCAATTGCGAACGCACCACTACCTTCGGGCTTTCATCAGCCCAAATTCATCACTTATGAGGGGAAGACGGACCCCTACATGCACTTGAGCCACTTTCGCCAGGTTATGGCAGTATACCGGCAAAACGAGGCTTTAATGTGCATCCTGTTTCCATCCAGCTTAGGCGACCTGGGTCTAACTTGGTGAAAGGCTACCAGAAGGCAGCATCGCTTCGTAGGCACAATTGGCAGAGGCGTTCGTGACAAGGTTTATAACGAACACCAAGACACCAGTGGAGATCGATCAGCTACTCTTTATTGACATGGGCGACAAAGAAACATTGAGGTCCTACAATAGTCGCTACAGGGAAACTTTCAACCAGATAGGAGATTGTCCTACAAACCTCACCATCGCACAATATAAATGGGGCTTGCCGGTCGGCAATAAATTGAGGGATTCAATTACTATGACCCCTCCCCTCACGATGGAGGCCTTAATGGAGAGAGTGCACCGACATATTCATGTGGAGGAGGATGGTGCCCGTGCTAAGGCGAAATCTGGTAGACAGCAACACCAGATAAAAAGACTTCGGCAAAAGTCAATACGGTAGAACGACCAAGCAGGAATGGGCGAGGCAGACGGGCCAACAA
Source organism: Camellia lanceoleosa (assembly GCA_025200525.1). Taxonomy (NCBI): domain Eukaryota; kingdom Viridiplantae; phylum Streptophyta; class Magnoliopsida; order Ericales; family Theaceae; genus Camellia; species Camellia lanceoleosa. The sequence continues at coordinate 30,821,608 of CM045772.1, forward strand.
AGAGGATCCAAACAAAAGGTGGCTAAGAGTTCGTACTGCCATTACCACGGTGTTCAAAAAACCAATCTACCGAATTCTCAGTGAGATACGCGATAAACCTTTCGTCCAATGGCCAGCTAAGTTAGGAGAAGCACAAAAAGACTATGACAAAGGATCCCGGTGTACCTTCCATAATGAAAAGGGGCACCGCACAGAGAATTGCATGCTGTTGAGATAGCACTTGGAGGAGTTAGTGGCAGCTGGGCACTTGGACCAGTACATAGAAGGAGGGACACAGCCAGACCTCCAGAACCATGATCACCCAAACGGAATGTCGATCGACACCCCACCTTAAGGCGTGATTAACGTAATGCACGGGGTATTCGAACCTGAGCGAGTATGTGAGCTCAGGGGAATGATCAAGAAGGCTGAGCACTTAAGGGAGGTATTAAGTGCACAACCTGCCATCAAAAAGGGGAGAACAGAAGCCACGAATGTCATATCTTTTTCAGATAGAGACTTGGCAAGGATATATTGCCCTTACAATGATGCATTGGTCGTCACACTTTGCGTCAAGGATTACGACATCAAATGGATTTTGATCGACCAAGGAAGCTCGTGTGAGATAATGTATTACAAAACCTTCAAACAATTGAAACTGGAGGACAAAGACTTGGCGCCTGCAACATCTCCCCTAATTGGGTTCAACTCAATGCCAGAGTGGCCAGTGGGCAAGATAATCCTCCTAGTCAGAGCAGGAAGCATGACGAAACAAGTGAAGTTCTGGGTATTGAAAGTCCTTTCTACTTACAACATAATCTTGGGAAGGACATGGCTGCATGCCATGCGATCGGTAGCGTCAACCTACCATCAAGTATTGCGGTTTCCCAACGAAGCTGGAGTAATTGAAGAGGTCTTTGGAGACCAAATTATGTCCAAACAATGCTTCGTCAGAGTAAATGGTAGCCGCGCTGCTAAGGGATATGTACAGATGGTGGAAAAACCTGAGAGTAATGAGCTGTTCGCAGATGTTGGCAAAGCAGCTGAACAGAAGGCGGTGGAAGGCTTGGTACAGGTAAGGATAGATGAAAAAGACCCAGAAAAGTTCTTTTTGCTCAGCTCGTCATTGTCCAGCACTGAGAGAATAGAGTTCATGAAATTCTTAACCTCTAACATCGAAGTGTTCGCCTCGACGCCGTATGACATGTCTGGCATTGACCCAAACTTCATCTGTCACCAATTAAATGTCCACCGAACTGCCAGACCAATTATACAGCGCACTCGCAGATCAGCACTCCACCACGTTGAGATAGTGGCGAAAGAAATGGGAAACCTTCTAGAGGCAGGAGCTATCAGAGAAGTGCACTATCCCAAGTGGATATCCAACTGTGGTGGTGCCAAAGAAGAATGGAAAATGGCGTGTCTGCGTAGATTACAAAACAGTCAACAAGGCATGCCCAAAGGATAGTTTTCCCTTACCGCGGATAGACTAACTGGTAGACCTAACGGCAGGACACAATCGACTTAGCTTTCTTGATGCGTACAGAGGTTACCATCAGATCATTATGTATGAACCAGACCAGGAGGTCACGTCCTTTACAACGCCAAGAGGACTGTATTGCTACAAGGTCATGCCTTTTAGCCTAAAAAACGCAGTGGCAACATTCCAGCAGATGGTCACCAAGATGTTTGAACCATTGTTAGGCAGAACAATGGAGGCATACATAGATGATATGGTGGTCCAAAGCAAGGATGAGAATGACCATCTCAGGGACCTAGGTGAGATGTTTCAGATCCTGAAGAAGAACAAGTTGCGCCTTAATGCATCCAAGTGTGCGTTCGGCATAGGATCTGGCAAACTCCTAGGCTTCCTGGTGACCAACCGAGGTATAGAGGCAGACCCCTCTCAGATTAAAGCAATTCAAGATCTAGAGAGGCCCAACTCAGTAAAAGAAGTGCAGCATCTCACTGGCATGGCAGCTGCGCTCAACCGGTTCATAAGTCGGTCGTCAGACAGATGTCAACCATTCTTCCAAGCACTAAAAGCTGAGTTTGAGTGGGATGAAGAGTGCGACCACGCCCTAGAAAGCCTGAAAGAATACATGTCTTCTCTACCGTTGCTAGTAACCCCAATACCTGGAGAAGAGCTCTTTTTGAACTGGCGCCAAGAAGATGCGGGCCAGTGTTGGTCAAAGCGGAAGGAATCCAACACCTGCCCATCTTTTAAGTCACAAGTCCTTTTGGTATGAAACCAGTACTTACCATTGGAAAAACTGGCATTAGCCCTGATGATGGGCTCTAGGAAACTGTCGCATTACTTCCACGCCTACACCATAATCGTCCTCACAGCTTTTCCTTTAAAAGTTTTGTTTGAGAGGGCGAACTTTTCTGGGCGAATCTTGAAGTGGGCAGTGGAGTTAGGGGGCTTTGACATCAAGTTTCAACCCAGAACCGCAATAAAAGCCCAAGCTTTGGCAGACTTTGTGGCAGAGTTCACACCAGGAAGTCATCACATATGCCCAGTTGACTTGACTGGTACAACCGAAATGGGGATGGAAAGTGCCGCAGGAAATGCGCAACCCCTGATACAGGATGCCCAGCCACATCCTAAAACAGACCGGAGTGAAGAAGTGGAGGAGGAGGCAAACCATGCTGCACCAGGCCAAGACTCATCAACAAACAAAAACTTGGTACAGTCAGATACTGAGGGGCAAACAGTAAGTATGGGCTTGGAAGAAAATACCAGCAACACTCTTGACCCCAAGGCATCATCCGATCCCTCCACTTGCTGGAAGCTGTTCGTTGGAGAAATGTGGAAGCTCTTCGTGGATGGAGCGTCCAACAGGCACGGTGCAGGACTTGGCATAGTCCTTATCTCACCAGATGGCCTAACAGTGGAGCAAGTAGTCAACCTTGGCTTCCTAGTATCAAACAACGAAACGGAGTATGAAGCGCTTCTGCCAGGACTAAAATCAGCACTTTATATGAAGGCCACCGAGCTAATGGTTTACAGTGACTCACAGCTGGTGGTAAACCAAATTTTAGGCGACTATGAGGCAAAGGATGAAAGGATGGCCAAGTACCAAGAGTTAGACAAAAAGGAGATCATAAAGTTCAAAGTAGTGCGGATAGAGCAGATTGGCTGAGAAGAAAACAGCAGAGCAGACGAACTAGCAGGCTTCGCTTCAATAGTAGATACATCCATCCCACATCCGTTACTGATTGACTACTTACCAAAACCAAGCATTGAAAAACCCAAAGTAGCTGAGGTATGTTGCGCCGAATTAGGCCCCTCATGGATGGATCCCATCATAATGTTCTTAAAAGGCAGCATCTTATCTGAAGAAAAGAAAGAAGCCAACAAGATTAGAGCAAAGTCGCAACGATTTTGGCTCTCTCCATCAATGGCCTTATACAAGAAATCCTTCACAGGACCTTACCTAAAGTGTGTTCATCCCAGTAAAGTCGAAGCATTCTTGTTCGAGATACACGAAAGCATATGCGGAAGCCACCAAGGGGGAAGATCATTGGCCTACAGAGCAATTTCACAGGGATATTGGTAGCCTTACATGCAAGCAGACTCAGAGAAGTATGTCAAGAAGTGCGAGAAATGTCAAAAGTTCACACACCAAATACATCAACCAGCCAGAGAGCTTCTACCATTAACTAACCCATGGCCTTTCGCAATGTAGGGCTTGGACATAGTAGGACCACTTCCAACGGCACCCGGCAACAGAAAGTTCTTTCTAACAGCAACAGACTACTTCACAAAGTGGGTGGAGCAGAAGCACTAACATCAATAAAGGAGAAAGATGTGAAAAAGTTCGTTTGGCAGAATATCATCACTCAGTTCAACATACCAAAAGCTCTAATATTTGACAATGACACTCAGTTTGATGGCAAAATTTTTAGAGGCTTTTGTGAAGAATACAAGATAGAATTCTACAACTCTACTCCGGCATACCCCCAAGCAAACGGCCAGGCAGAAGCATCAAACAAAGTAGTCTTGGATGGATTGAAGAAAAGGCTGGAGAAAGCAAAAGGTAAGTGGGCTGAGGAACTCCCTCACGTTTTATGGGCTTACCGTACCACACCTCGATGGTCAACTGAAGAAACGCCTTTTTCTTTGGCCTATGGCATGGAAGCAGTAATCCCACTAGAAGTCGGCCTCCCTACAATCAGAAGTGAAAATTTTGATCCAGACTTAAATGACGAAGCCATAGCATTGGAGCTCGACCTTGCAGAAGAAAGAAGAGAAAGAGCATTGGTTCACATCGCCTCATACCAGCAAGAGTTATCCAGAAAATATAACAAGATAGTACATCTAAGGCAATTCAAGATTGGAGATTGGGTGATGCGCAAAGTAATGGGAAACACCCTGGTACCCGGAGATGGAAAGTTAGGGTCCAAATGGGAAGAACCTTACAAAGTGGTTGGATTAGCAGGAAAAGAGGAATACCACTTGGAAGATGAAGACAACAAAGCCATTCCCAGGCCATGGAACACTGCCAATCTCAAACTATTTTATTTTTAGCTTTTTTTTAAACTTACTTGTAGTTTTTATTTTTTAATAAAACAAGTAGTTTCTTTTTCAGCATAAATTGTTTTTCTCTGTAAAAATAGTTTTAGGGAACTAAGGGCAATGAAATCAGAGTTGGTCGGAATAACCAACTTTGAGCTCTCTTCAGCTAGGATTAGGATCTGGGCTGAAGAGGTTGGCTAGAAAAACCAACACTTCTCCTAAGCCAAGATAAGGATCAAGGCTGCAGGACGTTTGACAGGAATAACCAAACACTTCGCTCTAGGTTGGCAGGAATAACCAGCTTTGAGTTCTCTTTAGCTAGGATTAGGATCTGGGCTGAAGAGGTTGGCTGGAAAAACCAACACTTCTCCTAAGCCAAGATAAGGATCTAGGCTGTAGGACGTTTGGCAGGAAAAACCAAACACTCTGGTTCTAAGTTGGCAGGAATAACCAACTTTGAGCCCTCTTCAGCTAGATCAGGATCTAGGCTAAAGAAGTTTGGCTGGAAAAACCAAACACTCTGGTTCTAAGTTGGCAGGAATAACCAAGTTTGAGCCCTCTTCAGCTAGATCAGGATCTAGGCTGAAGAAGTTGGCTAGAAAAACCAACATTTATTGCTCTTCAATTGAGATAAGGATCTAGGCTGAAGAGTGGTTTGTTGGAAAAACCAACACTTAGTACTCTTCAGCCGAGATAAGCATCCAAGCTAAAGAGCGGTTGGCTACAAAAACCAAACAGTTAGTACTCTTCAGCCGAGGTAAGGATCCTAGCTGAAAGTGGTTGGCTGGAAAAACCAACGCTTAGTACTCTTCAGCCGAGATAAGCATCCAGGCTACAGAGCGGTTGGCTGCATAAACCAAGCACTTACTACTCCTCAGCTGAGATAAGGATCCAGGCTAAAGAGTGGTTGGCTGGAATAAACAACTTTTAGTGATCTTCAGCCGAGGTAAAAACCTAGGCTGAAGAGGTTGGCAGGTATGACCAGGTAGATTTCAAGGTTAAGACCGAGGTAGGTATCTTGGCCAGAAAAGTGTTATACTGCATTTAGATTACAATTGGAAAGTAAATGCAAACATGGAAGTAAACCGAAACAACAGTTGAAATAAAAGAAGCTTTCATTCAAAGTTCAAATCAGAGTTACAAAGGAGCGGGACTTTAGCCCGATTACATATTCTTTCCAAAAGAAAAAAGAAGAAAATACAAGATCAAGCAAAGAGGTCGTCAAGATCCGCATCTAGATCAACTCGAAGAAAATACAAGATCAAGCAAAGAGGTCGTCAAGATCCGCATCTAGATCAACTCGAAGCCCGGCTTCAGCAGGTAGCTCGGTCACATTGTTAACCAAGTCTTCCACTGGTGGCTCCACCCGAGCTGACTGAATAGTGGGATCATGGATGACCGGGGCATTGTTGGGCCCAAATTCTTCTTCGTCATCCTCAGCTTGAAGAAATTTTTGTTGAATGGGGTGGGCGTACTCCGCCATATAGCTCGGTATGAAGTGCGGAGGAGGGTTCAGGAAAACCTCGGTCTTTGAATCGTGGCCATGCTGTGCCACGGTTGCCTTCCACCCACACTTGAAAAATATATCCTTAGCAGCTTCGCACTACAGGATGTAGGTTGCTTCACCTTCTTTATAACTGCGGTCTTCCGCATCCTCCATTTTCATCTCGAGCGTGGTTATCTCGGCGTTCTTCTTCTGCTCAACTTTGGTTAGCTCACGCAGATAACGATCTTTCAGCTCGGTCAGGGCCTTTTGTTTGTTAGCCTCCGCCGAATCCACTAGCCCGGTGAGACGGGCGACTTCTGATTGCAACTCGGCCATTTTTTGCTTAGCATCATTTAGCTCAGCCGTCTTGCTCTCAGCCTTAGCCAGGGCCTGCCTTGTGGTTTTGTGCAGTTCCAACACTCACTTATGTACAATGTAGTTTTTCTGCATGGCCTGCGAAAAGAGGGGTAGCAGATATGAGTCAAAACCGAGCAAACAGATGGCATAAAATAAAAAATGATCAGGAGTACTTACTAGCACCATTGACTTCGTTGCCGACCGCATGGCCTTTAGCTCGGTCAAATGGTCATGATGTTCCATATCAGGGGGCAGGCATACGCTCTTATCCAGATTGAAGGCGAACATGTGGTCTTTGTCTACCACCACTGAATCAGTGTCTCGGATGGCGCGGCTCCGGAATGTCAATTTTGGGGCCCATTTAGAAGGGCTAGCTCGGTCAGAACCCACGAGCTCTGGGCTCGGTTGTGTGGTTTGGGGGAGAATGATGTCTTCTTCATCGACAAGGCGCGGCTCGGTTATGGAACTCCAGGCGCGCTTGCTTGGCCAAGATGAAGAGGGTTGAGCAGTTGGAAGGGCTACCACGGCCGGCTGTGTTTGACCGACTTGTGGTACCTCGGGTTGGTTTGTCTCGGTGATAAGGGCCCTTACCGCTCTCTTCTTTGCCATTTCTTGTTCAGCAGTTAGTGGGATCAAATTGATTTGAGGCAAGGTAGGATCTGGTTCTGGCAAGGGTTCCAACAAGAATTCTGTTACCCTGGTCTTCCTTCTGCTGCTGTGTCTATAGGTTGGCTCGAAGTTGAGTAGCTCGGCCCAACTTCTATTGGGATATTGTAGTGCGGCGCGAAGTGTGTCTAGGTTTGGGTAACTGTACTGTGACTTTAGAAAGTTTAAATATGCATGAAGGAAAATTACAATGGTTAGTACGGTTCAAAACTTACGAACAGAGTAAGGAATGCAAAAGGTAAGCCGAGGTATGTATACCGGCTACTTCTTTATCCCAATTAATTCGGTCGCTCGGGATCTGGGCCTCTTGGTCTTCAAAGTTGCCCGAGACCCTGAAAAAATCATCGTCATTTACATCTTTGTCTGGGGTGTTCTTTATTATCTTTTCTTGGCGTCTTATTCTTAAATAATAGACCCAGCCATCTTCGTTCTGGCCAAGTGAATACTGGTGAAATAGCTTGGCTAAACCGAGATTAAGGCCAAGCCGGTGGTTTAGCTTGGCGATGCCATTTATTATTCTGTACGAATTTGTGAAAAGCTGGGTTGGGCAAAGATTTGTTTGTTTGAGGAATTCACAAAGAAGAGGCTGTACAGGGAATTGGAGTCCAGTTTCTACAATGGAAAGGAGTGTGAAGGGAATGAAGCCAGGTTTACCCCAGGGAGTGGTGTCTAGTTCGGCTAAGCTAAGGTGGACATCATTAGGGATATGGTAGTCCCTTTGGAACTCGGCCATAGCCCCTGGAGAGTTTACTAAAAACCTATATTTCCCCATATGGACTTAAATTATGTATAAAATAGCCTGAAGTGTTAGCTCGGTGCTGAGAAGAAATTGGGTATCTCGGTTGGACGTGCAAAGGAGTGCCTGGCCAACCTAGTCGGAGTCTGCAAAGTGAAAAGGAAAAGAGTTAAGCACAGATCGTTGGACCGTGCTAAAAGAAACAAAGGCAAAATAAATGGAGTCCTAGCTTGACTACGTGGGATACTATCCGTCCTTAGCTCGGTTGGAGCGAAGGGCGATAGCAACTAATTGGAACGAGGGGTTCGTAGCCCAGTTGAAGCTTAGCATACGGCATTCTTGGTTCGATTTTGACTAAGTTTAAGGGCTGGTTTGGTCCCTAGTGATAGCCCGACCGTTGGTTAAGGCTTTCTAGATCGATAGTGCGCACACCTAGTACGGTTCCTTAGTTCGGCTAAATGCAACAGAAGGTAAGACCTATTGGAACTTAATCCAGTTCGGCTGGGTGCACACTTTCAGTACAAACAGGTTCCTATCTCGGTTGGAATTCTATCTTGGATCAAACACGTCGTTCTACAGATTATTCATGAATACAATAGTTTTACTACATGGATTTTTCCCAGAAAAATGGGAGCAAAAATGGTGTATGTGTTTTTGAAAAACGTACGAATGCTCTGCTACATACTTCAGAAACTATATAAACAAAGAGGAAGTAGGGATTGAGTTACTTACAGTTTGAAGATAGGAGGATGAAGATCGAGATCCCAAGAAAGAGCTTTGCAGACACAGTGATGAGGAAAAAAGGAAACTCAGAAAGTAGAGAGAGAGGAAGATGAATAGTGGTACGTTTGGTTCAAAGTGTAGGGTTTTTGTGAAAAGCGCGAGTTTTGGCAGGACTGTTCAAATTACGCGAAGTACGAAGATGGCTGGACAGTTGTACTCAACCAGTAGGAGCCTGCCACGTATCTATGGAATAGCAAGCGATTCAAATGACAGCGTGACTGAGGAGCCGTTTTTTTGACTGAACCAATCGGTAGCCTGACGGCATTTTATCTCGGTTAGAGGGTTAAAAGTTTTTAGCTCGGCTAGTAACAGGTAATCCCAATCATGCTGCGCAGATGGAATTAAGGGGCAATTGAGAGGGTAATTTATAAGTAAATTGGGCCGAGCTGAGGAATGGCCATCATAGTAAGTTGGGCCGCACAAATGGGCCGAGGTAAAGGGTTGACTTAGTTCGGTCTTCGAACTAACGAGTTGGACCCAAGAGAAGTAGGACCGAGCTAAGCTTCGCACACAGTAGCGCCGAGCTAAGGTTGTCATTGAGCATGGTTCGATCAGTCTTAAGTAGATAGCTCGGTTGGAGTGTGCCATGCCGAGATGAGGTATAAACGGAGAAGGGAAGACCCGAGCTAGGCAGAGCTCGGTTTAACCTGCCACTTGGGCGTAGCAATACTAGCTCGGTCGTTTGGTCACACCACCTAGCTAGAACCATCTCACTTGGTTTATGCAGTGAGGGGGGGTGTTGAAGGATAAGCATTATCTTTCAGGAGTATGATTCCTAGGAGGACTCTACTTTGAGGAATAAGAGTCCTACTGAGATTGTGCCACGCGGAACCTATAAAAGCTCATAACCTAACCTATGGAGAAGTAACACAACTTTGATTCCCGAATACACAGAGTTTTTGTCTATTTGTCTATTTTGCTGACTTAGGCATCGTAGAGGTATCCAGCACACACCCACCGACTAGCTCACGTTTGTGTTTTCAGGGAGTAAAGCGACGACGTTTGGAGGAGCGTAGACTTGATCAACAGGATTATACGAGGACATTATTTCTTGCTCGTACATAATCTATACATATACATATCTGTTAATGATAGTAATTCAAAATCTAAAAGGAAAATCTAAAAGAGAGAATAGAACGAAATGATACTTTACTTGGCTTCTCAAAATTACAGAAGCGAATTCAGCAGACATGGCGTGCGAGTATTTCAAGAAAGCCTAAAAATATGTTCTCCCCAAATCAACTGTGGTCAACATTAATTGCCTCTTTTTAATTTTTTTTTCCTTCAAATTGCTCATCCATTGCCACAAAAGCAACAAGCTAGGCAAATAATGTTTGACTAGGCACCCTGCTTCTCTCTCTCCAGAAGAAGAAGAGAGGAGAAGGGGTGGGGTGGGGTCGTCGGGAGGAAAGGAGAGTGCGCCGGAGATAGAGAAGAACTCCAGTGGCTGTGTCCTCTCTCTCTCTCTCTCTCTCTCTCTCTCTCTTCGTTTCTCTTTTCACTTATTTATTTTTTATTTTTTAATTTCCCCCACCAAAACGATGTCGTTTTGATAAAGGATTGATCTCAACCCTTTGTTTCATTAGTGGGACGGGTGTCACGCCCTCATAATTTACTGTAGGTGATCACTCTACCATTAAGACTCTAGAGGATCTTAACGCATTTACGTTAACTTTTGTATAAGAAAGAAAAAAAAATTGGCAGGAGAGTATAACTTTTGTATATAAATTAGGTTGTGCTTTTTCTACTTTAGGCTTGTTTTGGGAGATTGATTAAAAATTATTTTTTTGGATTTTTTAAAATTATTTTTACAAAAACGTATAAAAAAGTAGAGAAATGATGTGACTTAAAATAAGTTAAAAGTCAAAAAATTTCCAAAACACCATTGAAGATTTATATTATGAGTCTTACTAACAAGTGTCTATAGTACGCAAGTAAAAGACAAAAATTTTAAAGAAGAAAAGAAAATTTTTATTAAATTTAATACATTTTTTTACTGAAATCAATACAATTTTTAACATTTTAAAATATTTTTAAAATACTTTATACACAATTCGTAATATTAAATAATACATAAAAAACACTGGTTAGTATTTGTCTTATATTATTGATGATGTAGTTTGGTTAGCAGGAGATGTGCTCGACTAATCCAAGCCTTTCACGAGTTGGCTGCCCTCTGTCTTCCTAGTCGCACCTGCAACAAGTCCAGTGAAAAGATTCCGAAATGGGGGTAATTCCTTCCTGTGGACCCTCTGACGATCAAGTTAGATGAGAATACGATAAGAATAAGAACTTAGAGAGAAAGTTGAGAGTAAAGAGCGAGAGAGAGGGTGAGTCACTTGTTATCAAATATTCTTCAAAAGTTTCCTTATATCTCTTGTTAATCATTTTCCCTGTCCATTCATGTTGTCTCATTGGTTGAAAGCCTATAACATATTCGCCGTCGACCATGGTGGTCTCACCACACCCCAAAGTGAAAGGTCTTGTTGCATTTAATGCCTTGATAGTCTCATTTAATGTTTGGCGCGTTGGCTCAATAACTTTGCATGCCACGTGGCCAATTTCCTGGTTGACACGCGTTTAGCTGGTACCAAGGCTTGGCTACTGTGGGTTATCTATTGTGCTTGTTGTTGGGCCTCTTCTGTTGGGCTTTATGGTGATAAGCAATCAAGTAATTGTCTTGACAACCTTGGGGATTAGGCCTTCTTAGACCATACTCATCAATTATAACTCTTTAGTGGTGGTGGATATCACATCTACATCTATCGAGTCATAGACCATATGAATTAATTTACAAGATTTGAATTTTGACTAATTATATAGTAGTATAGATTATTTATGATAACCACATGACCTAATAAAATTAGAGTAATAGAATAGAGTCACCACTAAAGTTTGTCTTCATTGTCTTTTGTTGCCTTTTTTGTTTGGGAAAATTACTCGATAATTTCATAAAGTTATTATAAATTTATAAAATAAATTTTATAATTTTAATTGTTATAAGTTAATGACATTTTTCATCAAATATTATTAAAATATATTATTAATTATTAATTTTCGGTGACAGTTTAAAAATTTTGTCACAAAAACGTTACCAATTGTAAATTTTAGCATCACTAAAAAAATCATCACAAAAAATCGTTAATTTTCAATTTTTAGCAGCAGTTTGAAAATTTCGTCACAAGGAAACGTCACTAATGGTAAGTTTTAGCGACGATGCATAAAAATCGTGACAAAAAAAACACTACTTGTTAATTTTTAGCAACATATGCAAAGAAATCGTCGCAAAAAATATTTTTAACGACAATTTTATTAAAACTTATTTTTAATAAAATTTGATAAAAATTAAATTCAACTATTAAAATTTATTTGTAATTCACCTTAAAATTAAAGTAATAAGAATAAAGTGGTGTTTTGAAAAGTCAAAAGCTGACATTTTGATTTTTTGTGTTAAAAAAAACTGACTTCTTTATGATTTTTTTGTGTAAAAAAATTAAAAAACAAAAAAATTAACTTTTTACCAAAGTTCCCAAAACACCCTAAAGTCACCATTAAAGTCAGTCTTTATTGTTTTTGCTGCCTTTTTTGTTTGGGGAAATTACTCGGTAATTTCATGGAGTTATTACAAATTTATAAAATACATTTTATAATTTTAATTATTAATATTTATAATTTTGTTTACTTATTTATACTATTCACTTGATTTGGTTTCTATTTTCAGAATTTACTTTTTAAAAAATTCTACTTTTTTATGTTTTGTATTCTTTTTCATTGAATTTTTTTAATATTTTAAGCAATGTTTTTAATTTTTAGACACACTTAACATAAATACACTTAAAAAGTATAATATTTGTGAAAAAAATCTTTAAAAATTTTACTAAATACAAAAAAAAATTAAAATTCAATACATTTATGTATTTATTAATTTTTAAAAATAATTTGTCACAAATATTTTACTATTTAGATATATCCAATTAAGGCACATCTAAAAAAATTTAAAAATTATTTAAAATTTTAAAAATATTTACTAAAAATAAAAAATACAAAAAATTAAAAATTAAATTTTGCAAAAATTAAATTCAAAAAATTAAAATCAAATTATTTTTTACAAATTGTTGCCACATCTATATTAACGCATACAAACATCTCACATGTTTGAATGACACCCATTCGATCGTGTTCTCAACGCGTGAGCCCAGTCCCATTGTCTTAAAAAATGCTAGAGATCTTAAAAATTTTATTAAAAATTCTATTAAATATCTCACATGGGTGTGAGATTGTGTGGATCCTATACCCATGTGTAAGACATTTGATAAAATTTTTAGAGTCTCTAGTATTACTCCATTGTCTCACATTGGGTTGGGTCCCATCCCACATGTTAATTTGTAAATCACATCGTCCCGCATTTTTGTATGTGGTACGTAATAAAAAATTATATATATTATATACTTAAAAAAAAAAATTTTGACATTCATATTCTATGATCCAAATCATTCTAGAGTATTATATATGTATATATTATTAATAAAAAAAATTAAATTATTTTAATAATTGTAATTTTTTTATGCTATATAATTTATTTATGAAAAAATAAATGATAAATATATATATTTAGAATTTAATCATCTATTTTATTTTTTGGGATAAATTACAAATACACTCTTAACGTTTGCTTAAAATATAGATTGTCTCATATGATTTTAAAAATTATATCTCACTCTTTCAAGTTTTTAATCACACAATAAATAATCATTTTTATGAGTAATAAATTATCATATCAATTAATAATTTTTAATAGGGTAAATTACAAATACACCTTTTGAGGTTTACTTAAAATACAGATTGTCTCATGTGATTTGAAAAATTATAAACACTCCCTAGTTAAAAAAATTTATTTAACATAATTAACTAAAAAAATAAAATTCATAATTACTCTCCTATACAATAATAAAATTATCTAAATTATTAATTGAAACATATTTCTAATATCATTAAAAACTGTTAATTGATTTGATGATTTATTAATAAAATGGGCGATTTTTTATGAAATTAGAAATCTCAGGGGGTAGAATGTAATTTTCAAAACTACATGAGGCAATTTGTATTTTAATCAAACCTCAGGGGGTGTATTTGTAATTTATCCCTTTTAATAATATTATAAATATATTTCAATTAACGATTTAAATATTTTTATTGTTGTATATTAGCATAATTAGAAATTTTATTTATATTCATTCTCTTAAATAAAAAATTCAAAAAAAAAATAATATTTGTAATTTTTAAAATTATAAGAACAAATTATATTTTAAATAAACTTAGGAAGTGTATTTATATTTTATCTTTTATTTTTAAAGATAAATAAGATAAAATTAAAAAAATGAAAAAAGGAATAGATAATGTACTTTCCATAAATCAGCTCCACCACAAAATTGTGCAACCCCTATTATTTCTAAGAACTGTGTGTCTCAATTAATCAATCTCTCTCTCTCTCTCTCTCTCTCTCTCTCTCTACACTCAGCCCACATCCCAACCACTTCTCTTCTCTAACCTTCATCCTAGGTTTCTACCAACTCTTTAAACCCAGATTTTGTTGGGTTGGGAGGGAGTAGGAGTCCGAATCCTCTGCCGTGGTTTCCTACGGCGGCCCTTGCCATGCTCCAAAACGACATCGTTTTGGTTTTATTTATTTATTTATTTATTTTTTGCCCCCTTCTCCTTTTCCCCTTTTCTTTCTACTTCATTTGCTTGAACCTACCCGTAGACAAAAGCAAAGAGGTGGAACAGAGTAGTAGGTGCAAGCATCGACTACAACGCGAGGCGGCGAGTCAGCTATGACTGAGTACATCCATTTGGGTCCTCTGTTTCATCTTTTTCGCTGAATTTTGCATCTTTTGTTTTGGGGTTTCTTCAAAAGCAAAGATCAAAAATGGGTTTTTGGTTTGTGCTTCCAAGGGCTCGGACAGTCGGCCTCTAATCGGTGTATTGTTCGAGCCATTTGAAGAGATGAAAGAGCTCACACTTGGCCCTACTCTCCTCCACTCTTCCATTGCTCACCAGAAATATTCCGATGAATGCGAAGATTGAAAATGGGTTTCTGGGTTTTGGTTTACTCTCTTTTTTCTTTTTTCTTTTTTAATAATTTCAATTGATATTCATTAGAAATACTCCAAAAAAAGAAAATAAACCCAATCTGAGACAAACCCTCTGTTGTTGTTTGGTTTGAAATTTGGGTTTGTATTTTTGATTGAAAATAATTGTTTCATTTTGTTTTGTTTTTTATTTTTATTTTTTGTGTTTGTGTGTTTCGCTGATACAAATTGCATTCTTCTTCCCTCAAAACATGTTGAAATTTGAATTGATGGCCTTAATGGTAAGAATCAGTCACAGAATGTGAATTTTTTTGAGCATTGACTAGTTTCTTCAAAGTGTCCTTTGATAAACTCTTTCTTTTTGCAATGTAAAGATGATTGGTGATTCGCTTTCACTTCTTCTTCTTCCTAGTCTGTTTCGTATTTGGGTTTCATTATTGGTTCAGATGAGAGCTCACAAACCTTTGAGAGGTCAGGAAAAAAAAAAAAAACACTAAAGCGACGTCGTTTTGGAGCATGGCAGGAACCACTACAGAAAACCACGGCAAAGGATCCGGACTCAGGGAGTAGGTTTGAATTCAATTGAAGTAACACAGTTTCATAATGGAAGTGCCTGTTGTGTCCTTCATTGTCAACGGATTTGCACTATGTTTGGATTGAGTGGTTTGGAGAGAGAAGAAAAAAAATAGAGCGATATTTATTTCTCTTATTTGTTTAGATAACTTAAGTAGAGAGAAATGAAGAGAAACGGAGAGAAACCCATTTCTCTTATAACCTTCATTTTTCAATCTTCTCAAAAGTGGAGAGATTGGAAGAGAAAAGAAACTAACAAATTCTTATATTTTCATAATACCAATTTTGTCCCTATAAAAATAAAAGAAATAAAATGATTGATGACACCCATGTCCTTAAGGGCTTTTGGTGATATAACATAAAACAATTTCTTTTCTTTTCTCTTAGGAAATCTAACCAAACAAGAATGAGAGAAATCATAATTATTTTTTTTTTACTTTTTTTATTTCTTATTTATCTAAATAAGAAGGAGAAAAATCACAATCATTTCTTTTCTTTTCTTTTCTCTTATAACTTAGCAATCATTTCTTTTCTCTCTTAAGTTGCCAAACATAGTGAGTTTTGTTAACTAAAGAAGCAAAATTCTTATACGGAGTAAGCGACCAAGTTGAACAAATCTGAGTCGAGTTGAATCGAATGCAATGCTTCTTACAAGACATAGATTATGCAATACAAACTGATCTTGTAGATGCGAGGGTCAACAACTGGGTTGCCGAATTCAGAAAACTTGCTTATGAAACCATCGACATCCTCGAAACTTTTGTCATCCAAGTTTCATCCAAAAGGAACAAAAAGGGTTTCTGAAACACCCTTAAAAGGTTCGCTTGCATCTTCAACGAAAGGATAGACGCGTTCACGAAATTCGGGCGAGATCGGTGCCATTAAAAACAAGAGCACTGACATCACCGCTTGTTTACCTACTTACTACTGGATGAAAAGTACAGGTGAGCCAATTCAAGTGTTGATTTTAAATTTAAATTTTTATTTATTCATTTATTTGTTAATAATTTCAGTTATTGTTATATATTTTTATTTAAAGTATATTTTTCTCTCTTTTGAGATGCAAAAGTTATTAATAATTGAAATTTGAAATTTAAATTGTTTTAATATATTCCGTTAATCTTTAGCGTGACATAATCAATTTTAGGAAACAATAATATTTTATATTTAAATTTTTTAGGCAAATTTACGGAAAATTAAAAAGACATCTCTCTACAAGTTTGTGTAAAAATTTAAAGACACCAACAGTTTGCTTACTAGTTAAAATTCTTGAGATTTGAAATCTCAAAATAATAATAGGATAATTCTATTTTCACACACTAATTACCTTTAGTATACACACTAAATAAACACCTTCTCAATTCACACATCAAAAAAATAAAAATTCTCACTACACATCTCTTTATTCCAATAGTGCCTATATCTTAAATTTTAAAACCGTAGGCCATGTTTAGTTTGGTTTCGGAAATTTGTTTTTTGAATTTTTTTCTAAAAAATAAAAGATTAGTTTGGTAAAAAAAATAAAAAATAAAAAACACTCATCCTTTTTATATAGTTTTTTTTTATTGGAGGATATAAATAAATTTTAAAATTCAAAATTATATTTTTGATGTTTATTTTTGTCAAACTAGATTTTATTTTTATTTTTTAAAAATCCAGAAATAGTTTTAGAAAATCAAATCAAACATGGTCCTAATTTTTCTTCTATCCACCCACCCCTTCTTTGCTCCCATTGCCACTACTCTTAACCCTCCATCGTTGAGGGGCTTACGGGTGGTTCGCAATGAGAGGCTTGTGGGAGTGTATGGTTCTTGACAGAAGGTGGTCACAGGCAAAAGGAAAAAGTGGCGCCGAGAGTGTTAGTGAAAATCGATGATTCCCCACAAGTAAATCAATCAATGGGACTAAAAACTAATGCGGAAAAATTAAATCAAAGGCAAACACAAGAATTTTTACGTGGTTCCCTCAATGTGAGGTACGTCCACGGGATTGAAATCCGATTCCACTATCAACCAAATAAGTTCCAAACGATTACAAACGAGACACGAATGGTCTCACAAACCACCCTTAGGTGAATTCCAAATAATCACAAATAAATAAAAGGAAAGACCTCACCAAATAGATGAACCAAAATCTTCAGAATCAGAGTTGAAGAAGACTCAAAATAACAACCCAAATCAACACCACCAAAGCATCTAACTATGAAGCCGAAATCGAAGCATTCTGTCCCATAAATCAAATAGCTCAATTAGCTGTTGTTCCACAAGGAAAATCCCACCAATCAATTGATCAAACAAGTGCTGCTACTTCCCAAAAGCAATAGACCCGAAGCTCTATCTCACAAAGAAAACGGCTGCAACTTTGCTTTGGGAAAAAAAACAATTCAAATCCTCTATTGTGAATCTAGGGGTTTTTTTATCAAAACCTTAGTTGTTTCCAAATTGGATTGGGTCTCCACAAATTAAAAATAATATATAAAAATATATTATAATTAATACTAAACCAAATTAAAACTCTTTTAATAAACCAATTGGGTCCCACACTCCAATAAGGAGGTATACCCAACAGAGAGAGGATGGTAGAGGAAAGAGGTGGCATTGGCAATAAAAGATAGTTGTGGTATTTTATAATCAGGGTTTGGTGGAAAAAGATAAGGATAATATGGTATTTTTTTTGTAGCAGAAAATTATAATAAGAAATTTTTTTATTAAGTGTGTAAACTAAGAAAAATTAGTGTGTGGAAATAGAATTACCCATAATAATGACAAACTTTAACATATATAGTCCAAAATGCCCTCATAATCTTAAAAATCCATTTTTCTTGTTGTTTCTCTCATAACATCATTTTTTCCTCATGTGACCTTTTACATTGTTGAAGTGATTTTAAAATTTTAAAATTTAACAACTTTTGATTTATATCTCCATTTTTTTTTTTTTTTGGTTGTAAAATTTACATTTTTTAAAATTTTACTAACTTAGACTGACTTGGTCATCAAAATTTCACTGATCAATCGAAATTTTATCGACCTATCTCAGGTTGGTAAAATTTAAATAACCTGTTTTTTGAAATTTTGTATTCATCATAGATCTTGACGAAACCATTCCAAAAAATACAAATTTTATGAAAAAGCAAAAATCTAGATCAAAATTTATATAATTTTTAAATTTTTAAATGAGTTAAAAAAGTAATATGTGATACCTGAAGCGGTGTAGTGGGAATATTTTTGTCATCATATATTTTGGAGGAGCTATACTACTATGAAAAATTGTGTTATCCTTATCCTTCTAAATATTACTAGAAATCATAAACAAAAATCCTGTAAATTTATAGAAACGAATAAAAATAATATTTACAATTTTAACCTCTAATTTTTTTAATATATTTTATAAAGGATGTATTGTTATATGGTGAAAATTGATTTATAAAATAGAATTTTTATACACAAAATTCATACAAAATTATGAGACACTGTTATTTTTGGGCCATAAAATAAGTGTTTTTTCTCTTTAAGATGAAAGAATCACAAAAGAAAAAAAAATCATTATTATTGAATATCAATCGTTAGAAAGACTAAACTAGTAACTAGTGCTGCTATAGGTGAAGGCACAAGAAGTTCGACAGTTGAGAGGCGACAAGAATTGAGGCAATCGGATCAACCTCTTGTTGAAGAGGATTTTGTTGGGTTTAAGAAAGACTTGAACAAGGTTGTGAAACATTTGGTGCAAGTTGATGATCACTATACTCCTAGTCGAGTTGTCTCTATTTGCGGCATGGGTGGTTTGGGGAAGACCACTCTAGCTAAAGAAGTATATCATCACAAAGATGTCCAGGGTCATTCCCATGGTTTGGCATGGGTATGCATATCTCAGCAGTACCAAACAAGAGATATTTTGCAAGGAATCTTCATCAAACTTGTTCCAGAGAGGAAGAAAGAGGTTGTGAGGATGAAAAATGAAGAGCTTTTTATGCAACTCTATGAAGTCCAACAGAGGAAAAAATGCTTAGTTGTACTGGATGATATTTGGTCAATCGAGGCTTAGAACAGCTTGAAACCAGCCTTCCTAACTATAAACACAAGAAGAAAAATATTACTAATGACTCATAATAAAGCATTGTCTTTAGAGATAGATCCATTCCATATCCTTCATGAACTCTCGTGTTTAAATTGTAACGCCCTAAAATAATACAACATGAACCATCCACATTAATCAACATTCACCCAATAAATAATGTCATAACTCCAACCTTTACATAATATACCATCAATGTTTATACATTCAAGAATATAGAGATACATGAACCTATAGCATGCGAAGCATCTAATCTCAACACAAATAAAATGCCCCTACGGGCTTACATCTTCCAAGGCAATAGCCCGGTTACACAAAATGGTATCTCGAACCCATACACATTAGCCCTTGGCTTACAGAAAGATCACAACGAATGGAAGAGCAAGACTACCCTTCATCAAAACATATCCACGCCCTTAGCCCGGCGGGACCACCACATCTTAACCTACACCAAATCCCATAGGGGTGAGCATAACGCCCAGTAGAGAATTCTAACAAAGTATATACAGTTATGCAATTCTCAATAAAAATAATGCAAATGCCAATGCTATGCCATGCTCTTTTAAAGAAATTTCATTTCATGCTTTTCTTAAAGATTTCCATTTTTCAACAAAAGCTTGCAATCTCAACACATTCCAAAAACTTCCAATTTTAATCAATAGGGGCCGTAAATACGACACTGGTAATCCCTAGGCTAGTGTCTGCAAGTAGACTCTACGAGTACTACCAAACTGTCATTTTTACCAATATTAATCGGAAGGCTCGACACCTATCTGCGCGGTTTTCTGGTTTTTCACCATGGACGCTCAGGCCAACTTATCAATTCATCTACACCCCCTAACCGGACTTACCACCGTATTTACCCCTTTCACCTTTTCCATAATTCATATCACGACGTTATTTTCTTTCATGAAATAAATATCTTCAATCAGAATTTACAATGCAAAAATAATAATTGAATGAATATGCAATGCAATGATTTTCCATGACTCATAACATTTCTCCTTTCAAGTAACATGACAACAATATTGAGTAAATACATTTCTCATTTTCTTTCTTCAATGTTATTTCACAAAATAACATATATACTTTCAACTCATAACAATTCCTGCAATCCATGGCACATACCAATTTCCCATTCCTCAATCATACATGCTCATGTATTATATAATAACTTCATAAATAGTTTTTGATTTTCAAAGTTTCTACAATAACATCAACAATCACATTTTTCCATTACCCCTTTTCATTACTTTTTCCCAAGATAACCATATGTTATCTACACTTTGCCACAATTTTCCTTTTCACAATTCTTAGCAATATAGTCTCATCGATACAACATGTAATGTTTTTCAAACATTAATTCTCACAATCCATAATGCACAACAATTATCATCTTCCACTTAAATATTTCCATACATTCAACAATAGTTTAAAAATAAGTCCTCCACTCTTTTATATCATGAAAATTATCATTTATTTATGTCACATTGTGAAATCCACGCTCATTTACTTATTTAAACACAAAAAAAGAAGGATTTCATAGTTTTCCTCATGTTTTCAAAAACCCCCCAAATTTCTAGGGTTCTTTCTCAAAACCCAAAACACCTCCCATTTTCATGTGAAAGTTCATCAAATCATTTTTCTCATATCATAGGAAAAAGGCTTCAAGAATCACTTACAACATTTAAATTCTAGATCCTCATTTTAAAAACAATCTCATCATTTTGAAACAAAAACTAAAATTTCATACTGGAACCAAGATAAACATAAGACCAACATTAAACCTTACAAAACATGTATATATAACTCAAGAATGTCCCTACCTCAAGCTTAGAAGAGGAGATGAGCAAAAAAAGTTGAAACTCCAAAGTTGTCAAAACCAACTTCTACTTGGATCAAAACGAAGCTCTTGACGAGATCTACAATCTTTCTCAAAGGAGCAAGGCAAGAATATGCTTCCAAAAGAGTAGATCTAAAGATTTTTGAGTGAAAAGTGCTTTTTGAGAAAGAGAGAGAGAGTCTCATGGTTTAGAGGGAGAAAAGAGGAGAAGAAATAAAGAAAAGGGTTGAGTGGAAGCCTATTTATAGTACTAGGTCAAAGTAAAATAAAGTCCCAAAGTCACCCCAAAAGATCAAGTCAAAATCCCCAAAAGGTAGGGCCCAAACCGGACTGAAAATTTTGAAAAAAAGTCACAGGTGTCGACCCTTACAGCAGAGGTGTCGACCCTTATGAAGAAACGCTGGAACACTAAGTTTGACTGCACAGCAGGTGTCAACCCTTCCCCTGGCAGGTGTCGACACCAAAATGCAGTGAGCAAATTCAGAACAAGGGTCGACCCTTCTCCGATTGGTGTCTAATTGCTGCTAACAAGAGAAGGTGTCGACACCACCAAGACCAGTGTCGACCCCAGAACATGATTTTCAAGTTTCCAAACAAATTTTCAACGCGAACAAGCGTGAACGAGCAACCCCAACATTGTTTAAATAAATTTTCACTCATCCAAAACCAAGATACAACAACACCAAAGATTCCCAAAACATAATAAATGATTCAAATACACTTCCCAAAAGTTTAAAAAGGGTACAAGTGCTACATAAATGAAGAGGAAAGTTGGAATTGACCTCAAAAGAAATTATTACTAAGAAGAGATGGTAGAGGTAATATTAATCAGTCCATATTGCTATATATTTTGATAATAATTAAATTGTTTCAATGTTAGTTTTTATAAAATACGTGTGACCTTTTACCATTCAAAAAGATTAATAACCTATGGGTTGAAATTTGAGAAAATTACAAAATAATTTAGCCCTACTAACCATAGGACAGTACCATATGCATTTTTTTTTTATAAAACAGGAAGAAAATTTTTATTGCAAAATCGATAATAGATCAGATTAATCTAGTACAACAATACAACAAGATCTTGAAAAGAGATAAACAACTTCCATAGAAGGAAAGATCGAAGTATAGACACCCCATTTTCGACCACCCTTAAGACTTGGGGGCCTCAGGTTGATCGTTCGAGGACGAAGGCAGGACAAAGGCTATGTTGTGCAAATGTTCGATTTATTCGACAAGGAAAGCTTCAAATCCAACCTCACACCCCATTTTTGGACCAAAACTATTGTGACCAAAATGATTTTTAGACCTTAAAACCCTCTCTTTCAAAATATTTTTGAAAAAAGTTTCTACGATGTTCCGAGGCTCGCATTTCGTTAAATGTTGCGTTTTTCGGTAAACCGAGCAAAGACAAAGTGAAAATGAATGAAAGAGAGGTGAACTCTTTGAAAAAGGCTTTAAAACATCTTATTTAGAGGTTTGGAGTTGAAGAAAATGAGAGAGGAGGGAAGAAAACTAATTTGGGAGAAGTTAGGCATGAATCCGGTTAGGATCGAAACTGAGCAGTCTTCGCTAAAAGAGGCATATCTTTTTGCACACTTTGAATTTTGATGTAAGGCTGCCACAATTGGAAATAAGACTCCCGGGGATTCAATTTAGGCTGAAGAATGACCTGCAAAGAAGTCCAGATGAAGGAGATATGCCCATTTGAAGTCGGGCCTGAAAAGTAGATTTTTGTGGTCGGCCACCAGTGGTGGCCGGTCAGCCAGGGGTGAGGTTTGTTGGCTATCAATGGTGGTCGTCGGCCACTAGTGATGGCCGGTTGGCCACTGGTGTCCAAAACTCAGATATTTTGCAGATATTTCACCTCCAGCTATTCCACACTACTCCAGATATTTCTACCTTGATATTTTCGACCAAGGCTCTTGTATTTCTATATATAGATGGAATATCTCTCATATTGCAAGGTTAGAAAGATTTGGAAGCCTCTCTCTCTACAATCCTCTCTCTCTAGATTTCTCTCTCTCTTGCCCTTTTGTGCATACAAGTAGAGATATATTTCTAGTTTGCCTAGCAACCCTTAATCAAACTTGACCACCATTGAGTTAAGGTTACTTGAGGCCCTCTTTGAGCTCTAGAAGAGGATTTTGGCTTGATTTAGCTTGTTTTGTTGCTCTAAATTGCATCTTGTCTTCAAGAGGTAAAACACTTGTATTTTAAGCTTATTTTAAATACTTGTTTTGCCATCTTTACATACTGTTTTTGAGCTGGTTTTGAACTCCAAAAACTCTGTTTTTATGGTTTAAAAATGGTGGTTTGACGCTCATTTTGAGTTAAGGGGTTGTCCACCCTTCTTGCTCCTTTGCTTGTTAAGCTTTTGTGCCATTATTCATCACTTTAAAACCAAAATTTTTGGGCCTTTTTACTACTAATTTTCAGAGGTTTTCAGAGACTAAAAGTGCTTTTTTGAGGCCCCAAAAATAGAGGGGTTGACCACCCCTCTTCATGCTTGGTTACTAGTTCAAAAGCTCCGTGTTTTAGCTTATTGTCTTAGCTTCTTTTAGCATATTCAAATCAAACTTTTTGGGTCTTTTAACCACTGAAATTCAGAGGTTTTTTAGTGGAAAAACCTTCTTTTGAAGTCCAAAATTGGAGGGGTTAGCCTCCCCTCCTTGTGCCTTGTTTGCATGCCTAGGTAGCTTCACATGTGAGCACGTTTTTCTAGCTTAACTTAGCTCAATCTCAGCATGTTTTTGCCTCTGTTTTGACCTATTTTGGCTCTGTTTTGGGCTGGTTAATTCAGTTGAGGCTTGTTCTACGTAGTTGTAGGGTTAATTCATTCATTAGTTTGATGTTTTAATGCTTGGATCACCATTCTTTTTAGTTGAAAGAATGCTTTAGTATTGTTTGGCACTCCATTTCAGCACTTACATCTCTGCAACCTCCCTCATTTCTTTACTTTTTCATTTTCTTTGAGGGTTGGTTAACCTTCGGGTTGTGTTTAAGCTTGAGATCGAGGTTCGTGCTTAATGGTTTTAATCCTCTTTTGGGGGTTTCTACCAACCAAAGGCATGACCTCTCCCCTGCCTTAAATCATCCCTTGGTTGACACCTCTTTCATTAGAGAACACTCACTTTCGGACTTAACCGGTTAAAGAATGGATCGGTAACTAAAATGAGTAAACAAAAATGAACAAGTAAAAGAGGCAAGATAAACATCTTTTGTGTTGCATTGCATGTGTTCGGATCGGACGTTAATTCGAACACGAGGAAAATGGAACGTTTCATACTCAAAGTGATAAAACGTACCACTTTCCTTGGTCACCATCACCCTTGATCATGCATGATAGGGTGGTGTTTTTGTTAAGTCTTGTTTTGCATTCATTAAGCTTGTACAAGCTTGGTTCCTTACCCATCATGTATGGAAAATGCTTGGTTGATGGTTTGAGGGTCAAGAGTTGCACTCCTTTGAACTTATGTAATGATAAGGAGGGTAACAGTACATACAAACCTTGAGAATACACTGTTTTGCCTCTGTTTGCTCTCTGTTGCAGCAAAAAAAGAAGTTCAGAGAAGGGGTGGCCGACCAACCACCAGCAATAGCCGACCGACCATCAATGAAGAAAGTTGTTCAATGTGTTCTTGAAGGGGATCAAAAGTGTTCTGGGAGTTGGCACAATTTTTAGTGGTCAAAAATGTGCAAACAGAGGCTGCAATAGCAAGGCGATGGATTCTCGGAAGGAAACCAACCAAGCATGCATGTGTCCCTCGCCCTCGAGGCCATTTACTTGCTTTGCTTAAATTAGTTAGTTGTAGCTAATTCATTCATTCAAGTGTTGTAACTATTTAGTTAATTAATTCATTTTGTAATTAATTAGCTTAATTCGGTTTGTAATATTGATTAGCTAGAATAGTTAATTAATTCATTTTGTAATAGTTAGCTTTAATTAGCGTAGCTAGTTAGCTTATTCATTCAGACCCTTCTTTGCGAGGGCATAATGTTGTAATAAGTGTGCGTACGTGTGTGCATGTCTTCCAACCCCACGTCTTTCTCCCTTTTATTTAATCGCTTTCAATGGTTAGATTAGGAGCATATTTTGATTAGCATACCTTATGCTTGCATGTTTGCATCCATTCATTTGTCTTGTATGCACCGAGGCTCGGTACATCATTCAAACTGCACTGCAAATTCAAATACACTTCTCTGAATACGTGTTTAATCACATGTTGTTCAAATCGATCATATGCCATATTAGTAGCTGAGCCTATTAATCGCATTATTGCATGTGTTGCATTAGGCATCTTGTATAGTTAAGATCATGCATTTTTCTAACTAGTTTTCGTTTTGGCTCAGAGTACTCAATGAGTTTTATGTTTTAGCATACTTGCATGAGTGTGATTACCATGTTGCCATGTTTCGCATGCTTGCCATGAAGCTATGTACTTACTTGCTAAACTGCTTGAATGCCTGTGAGTGAAGGCTTGTTATTTGAGTTGGAACAATTCAACAAATGTAAGTTTTAAGCCCACTTTGTTGTGGCAAATCATGTTTTAAGCCCACTATGTTTGGTGGCAAACCATATCTTTCAAGCCCACTTGAGGGTAGCAAATTCAAACCATTTTCGAAAATAAACATGAGTTGAATTGTTCCAAGTCTTGCAACTAGTCTATACTTTCTTGTGTGCGTCACATAGTAATGTTAGCTAATAATTGGAATAAGAACACATAATGTTTATAAAACAACATATCATGATTAGTAGAGGCCGATCTTTGATCGGGCGAGCGGGGATGCTCATTTCAGGATCTTCCCCTTTCGTACCCAAGTTCCCGAGCCGAGGCAACTTTGGTGATGACAGACACGTGGCCTTTGGCACGAGTCAGGGTTTCCTAAATTTCTAAAAAACAAAATATTTAGGTGGCGACTCTGTATCTGGCAAAGCAGTCCAACTTTGGCATTATTTGATTTAAAATCGATTTTCTAAAAAGGTTTGCCGGATTTGGACTCTTTGTTGTTTATCAGTTTCACATTGCACTTTGTGAGATTAGATTCAGAATCACGGGAGTCTGAACTGTGAGGCCTTTTTTTCAAACCCTTTCTGAAAGGCGGGGCACGGAAAAAGGTGAGTCCACACCAAGCCTCCATAGAGGAGGAGAAAAGGCCCTAACAAGGGAGAGAAACAAACCTCCACATAGGAATGATTATTACATGACCAAACTAAAAATTAAGAAAACCAAACAAAAAAACCATATCCAAGTTGCCACCGAACTCATCCAAAACTCCATTACTTTGTAGTCTTCAATTTGGAATTTGAAGACCCCACATTCGCTGGTCAAGATAGAACATTGAGGTTAAGGTGGTCGCCTAGCGTAAAACAAGCTCATTATCCAGTGTCGACCTTCGGATTGTAAGAAGATTTGAAACTAGATCTTAAAGTTTTGGACTCAATGGTGGAGAGGGTAAGGTGGTGATGGCCAGATTGGTGAGGTAAACATCATATATAGGTTAAGAAGAGGATCGGGGGGAGGGAGAGGAGAGAAAGATTGGAGAGGTGGGGGAACCACCGTCGTCTCCCTCTCTTCTTGAAAAAAAAAATGTAAAGAGAAAAGCAAGAGGGATTTAGGGTTTAGGGAGAGGCACGTAGTACCATATGAATTTAGAATATTCATTTACAAAAACTACATAAAATTGAAAACTTTCAAGGGGGAATTACTTCTCAATGATACAAAAAATAAAATTTTACATAAATATGGGGGGTGTAAGAGAGACTTGCACTCCTAGCTATAATTCCCCCAACTTTCAATAGTTGGAATGGGGAAGGACTCATACAAAACAAAAAAATAAATAAAAAAAATTAATCAGGTATTCAAAATTGTTAAGATTGGTCCACCCATGTGAAAAAGGTGGGTCTCATACAGTTATGAGGTTGGTTTATATATATATATATATATATTTGGGTTAAGATAGTCGAATCTGAAATCTACAGGGAAACCCAACATGTGTAAGATTTGGTTACCTAATTGTATAAAACCAGAATTTTTGATGGGTGGACTATTATAAATAGTCATGTAGACTATAGGGTTTCTCTGAGAGAGATTGAGAGGTTAAGGTGAGGAAAAAAATAGAGATGTAAGGGTGAGAGAAAAAATACCGTGAGAACACCGGGTGAGCAAGGGCTCAACTACCCTTGAGTATGGGGTTCGGGTAGTGGTGTTGGTTTTGAGTGTTTTGGTTATTTCACATGTGTTCTCTATTTTATTCATAGTGAAAAATCTCTCTCCCGTGGATATAGGCAATTTGGGCCGACCTACATAAATCTATGTATGATTGTTTTCTCTTTGGTGTGTACATAAGTGTGCTTTCGTTCATGTTGGTGAGATGTGATATAAATCTCAACGAGTGGTGTTAATCCTATTGGAAATGGTTATAAAATTCTGGATGAAACCAGAATTTTTTTCTAAGTTTGGTCTATTTTTTAGGTGGGCCCCGTGCGTCGATTTACGTGGGTCAAAGTGGTAACGCGTTTTATGTCGCGTTGTGATTCACATGGTATATTTGGTTGCTCAAAACTATTACCGAGTGAATAGGAAATTGAAGCCAAAGTATGCTCCATGAAAATGGAGTTTTGGTGTAAAATCCTTAAAGGCATTGAATAAGGCTTGTCCCACATTGAATTGGTGGGAAGTTTTGAATGGGTTTATAAGGCATGGGTTTGGTACTTGGGGTGTGCCCCAAGGGGTACCCAAGTGTTTTAGAGGGAGAGGTTATGGGCAAAATGGGCTAGACCCATTAGACCCAAAAATCACCACACACGCGCGCCATCGCCATCCGTCCGGGTTGGGCTGGGCTTGTTCGGCCAAAAACATTTGAATTTAATTTTATTTTTTGGTAAAATAAAATCCAGAATTCAAATTAAACCGGAAATAAACTGGTCTGGTTTTACTGTACATCCAAACAGAGCCCTTCCCATTTTTTTATCTATTTAAATTATGAACCCAACAGATTCAAATCTGTTTGAATTCAAAACCAACAGGTTTCGTACCTGTTCAATTCAAAACCTACATCCACCTTTACATCTATAAATAGGACAACCCTCATTTGATGTTAAAAAGATAATTCAGAAATTTCGTATTTCACCTCTGCAAATTTTCATCTTTATTTTGCTACATTATTTTCTTCTTAGAGAGAGTATAAACACTTAGTGTGTTCGACGAACGAATAAATTGTAGTGCTGCTTTTATTCGTTGATAGATCATTTCATCCTGGGAGATAGATGTCCAAATTCTGAAAGCACCGTGGAGAGGACGAATCTGTCTTAAGGACACAGTGTCAAACACTGGACTTGATCAGATAATTATTCAAAGAAATTAATCAAGTAAGTTGTTTAATTTATTATTCTGTTTTGTTTGTTTATTTAATCAGATTTTAATTTTGTTTTTGTAACAAAATAAAATCTGTTTTTTTTTTTTTTATTTCGAGTTTGATTTTTGTAATCAAACAAAATTCTCTCATTTTCTTTATTTCTTTTTATTCTGGTTGTTGTTTAGTACACAACAGAATTTAATTTATTTAAATACAGTGAAGATTGTCTAACAAATCCCGGGTACAGCTACTACAGACAAAGGTCTTGCACAAAAGAGAAAGAACTTCTGGTGGTACAGGAAAAAAATAAAGGGCGAATTACACTAGCAGTTCCTATAGTTTGGGACTTATGTCACTTTAGTCCTCAACTTTTCAATTGTGACACATTTGACCTTGAATTTTGAATCTTATTCCAAATAAGGATAATGGAAGATATCATTGCTTAATTTCAAGGGTAAAATTGTCAATTTGATAAAATATAAACTAATTTGACAAAAATAAATGTCAAAAAAATATTTTTTAATTTTTAAAAATTATTTCTACCCACTAAAGATAAAATTATGTAAAATTGATAAGTCTATTAGACATTTATTTTTTTTTTTACCAAATTAATTTTTATTATGTATTTGGATGATGATTATGTAATGGGTGGTTGTTTTTATTTTTATTAAATTAGGTTCTATTTTTTCAAAAGTCAAATATAGCGACAACTTTGATATCATTATTAAACCAATCCATCAAATCAAAAAATCCAAAACTAAAAACACTTCATATATAAAATATATCAATTACACATTAAAATCCTAACAACCACCCATTATATGATCATCATCCAAACACATAATAAAAATTAATTTGGTAAAAAAATAAATAAATAAATGTCTAAAAGATTTATTAATTTTACACAATTTTATTTTTGGTGGGTAGAAATAATTTTTAAAAATATTTTTTTGACATTTATTTTGTCAAATTAGTGTATATTTTATCAAAATGACAATTTTGCCCTTAAAATTAAGCAATGATATCTTCAATTGTCCTTATTTGGAACAAGATTCAAAATTTAGGGTCAAATGTGTCATAATTAAAAAGTCAAGGACCAAAGTGACACGAACCTCAAACTATAGGAACTATTAGTGTAAGTCGCCCAAAAATAAATAAATCAAAATCTAGTGAAGGCAGTGCACAGTAGAGTGCACAATTAAGGGTTTGGTTTTGTGTGTTTGTCTTGTCAAAGGGCTATGATCTTGTGTGACAAAAATCATAAAATCAACGGTTTAGAATATTTCTGTTATATCGATGTATATATAATAGATAAATTCATGGTGAAGGTGGATCTCAAGGTTTTCAGGGGATGCAGTTTCATCGGTTTGGTCATAATTTTCAGATTCTGAACAAGTTTAAAGGGATTGGACAAATTCAAGGGTGATCAATGGTGATTGCATGTGATCTAGATGATCCAGGAATAATCTGATTCAATAAACAAGGAGTCCAGTTGTTGCGGGACCAATCAAATAGTGTTTTTTCTAATTGGACATCATGATTGGCACCTTGTACAAGTTCGTGGAGTACGTTGTGACAAGAGGGAAGCTGCTGTCAAACATCAAACAAATAGTATGGCCCAATGAGTTACAATATCAGACCATGAACATGTCATCCTCTAGTGCCCCAAGCTAACCAGAGCACAGAGCAAAAAGCAGCAAATAGAAGGATATATCCTAAGCATCATAAACAACGGATCACAGCTTAGCAAAACAGTATACAAATAATCTACGTGCAGGAAACAAAGATGCATGTTGCCTATTTATTTTTTTTAATAAGTAAAATATAGACAGATGTTGCCTAAACAAAGATGCAGCAATTATTACTTCCCTATCAAATTCACACATGAAACATAACAAAATCAAAATGAGAGAGAACAAGAAACGATAACAAAGTTATCAGCCACATTAAGATTCAGAATCATAAGATTTAATCAAGTAGAAAGAAGTAAAACTTGTATTAGGAACTAGTAGTTTCTAATATTCCCATCAAAAGTTTGTCTTGATATATCAAACCAAGTTCAAACAAATTGAAGTAATGAGGGATAGAACCAAATTCACCCAACCCTGGATTAACTAGGCTACAAAGTTAATTAGGATCATTAATTTGTGTGGGCATGCAAGTGAGAGAGAACTTTGAAATTAAAAACACAAGTATATTATTCTACAGGATTTCAATATGTAATACAAATTTCGAATGCAAAGAGAAAACCCTTACCTTCAAGCTCTAGGTTTTTATAAATTTCAAATTCATAATACAAATATCGAATGCAAAATTCTTGAATTCAAACTGAGAGAAAGAGAGAGAGAGAGTCATTACCTTCAAACTCTAGGGTTTCGAAGGAAGTAAAAGAGAGATGAAAACAGATGTGCAAACTGCGAATAAAAATACAAATTTTGGATCTGCAATACCTTGAGAGGTACCGATTGAACGTTGAAGACTCCTAAAGCTCTGAGAGAGGTGATATCCATGTACTGACCGAGACCGCTGGCGAGATTGAGAGAGAGTGGGCGACGATGTCGGCTTGGTGAAGGTGGATCAACAAACTGATGCCGGTGGAAGAGAGAGAGAGAGAGAGAGAGAGAGAGAGAGAGAGAGGGGGAACGAAAATATCAGAGCCGCCAACGTTTGAGAAATTTGGGAATTTTTGGCTTTTTTTTTTTTTTTTTGGCCGGGCACAATGATGCCTATCGGGAAAAAAAATTATTAAAAATATATATTTACATCGGAAGGAATAATCGTCACAAAAAATGAGCTTTCGTGATGGCCATAGAGTTGCCGTCGCAAAACCCATTGAACATATGTTTCCTTGTTATTGAGACAGAATTAACCGTCGCAATAAGTGACCATTAGTGACGGAATATTAACCGTCCCAAAAAGTAGCTTTTTGCGACAACAATGTATGTCGTCGCAAAAAGTTTCGTGTCATATACCCCTTTTTCTAGTAGTGCGGGTTATGTGTGAACAGTGTGAGTAACAGTCGTAAAGATATTTATTGGCCACCAAAAGGAAGACAACAGTTTGTTAAATGTTCATAGAAGGAAGCTTCAGGCATAGAATCTGAGACGGTTTCGCGACAAGATGGTGTACACCAAGGGAGGATGCTTTTTCTATGACGGTTTTGGTTCACGATAGTGGAGACACCTTAGGGAGGTGCAGCAGATCTCATCGGCTCGAGTATGAGGACAAAGGAAACCATTATTTCTTGCTTTTGTGTTCCTCACAAGTATGACGATAAACTTCTCCTTTTCTCTTTCTTTTCTTTTCTTTTTTGATTTTTCCTTTTTCCTTTTTCCTTTTATGAAATTTTATCCAATTCTGCTTATTTTGAGTTCTAACCTTTGAAATACCTTGGGATGAGTAGGTGAGTATTGCCATAGGCTATGATGAGGTATACGATGCCACTGGTGAAGTCCCATGCCGGGGGTTGTCTGGAGAATCATTGAGAACCACAAAGCATCTGCTGCACAATATGTTTGCAGGTCCTAATTTGCTTGCAACTGATTTGGTTTATTATCTGTCATATATGGATTTACAAATGTATATCATTTTATTTTGAAATTAACAATTTTGTGTTATTGCCTTTTGGCAGGATATTGAAGGTGGGGAGATTGCAAGGAGCTTGCCCCGATGCCAGCACACATTCCACTTGAGTTGTGTGGACAAGTGGCTCATCCAACATGGCTCATGCCCTGCATGCAGACAAGACGTGTAAATTGCGTGTAAGCTATAGTTGTACAGAAAGGGAAGAACAAAAAAAGACCGTTGAGATTAAGACCATTTGCCCTTGTATATATAATTTATATGTATTTTGTTGTAGCATTTAGTGTTTCCAACGCAAATTATCATGGTGGAGGTCTACAGAACAAATTAATCCACCAACAGGGCATGACAGCTTCTGAGCACCATCTGTGTGAGGCAATTGGGGAACCTTTTGTATCATAATGTATTATAAAATAATCTTTTGAAATATATGTTTTCTTGCACAGTATCAATATGTAGCTTATGATTTGAATAATGGGTATGGATGCTTATATTTAGTTTTGGCTTGTTTTAAGTTGTTTTTCCATTATGTTTGGAGTCCTGGGTTGGAACTTGTGCATTTCAAGATATGTCAAATGAAAAAAATAAAATTAAAAAATGAAGTTTTAACAGGTTGAGTATAGTTCACAAGAGTGTGAACTGGAATTAATTAATTTTTGGATTGTGAAATATAATGCTTGTTCTATTCTACCTATTTATGGCAGTAAGTAGTATGCTCTCTTTGTTTTCTTCTAATGAGTGAGCTAGTCCAAGCAATGACAAAATATTGCTACCTTTTAAGAATATTTTTACTTTGGGATTTGATTATCAAAAGTTAAAAATCAAAACGAAGGAAAGAATGTAAAATAATTAATTGGGGAAATTAAAAAAAGAGAATTCTAGGATTTGACATTTGTAATAAAATAAATTTTTAATTTTTAATTTTATTAATTTAAATCATAATATTTTGATTTGTTTTTAATCTAAACTATTCACTTATTTTCATTAAGTAGAATTGTCAGAAATATGATATTTTAGATGTTTGGGGATAGGTTTTTTTAGCCTAAAAATTAAAAAGTCACTACAAGTTATCACATAATTTTTATTTTTATTTTTTTTGCTAATCAAATTCAAATAGTCGATTTCCAAACCTAGCCGAAATGTTCAGAGGAGTGAAATCAAAGTGAAAGGAAGTGAAAAATGTATGACCATGTCCAAATACTACCAAATCTTATAATAAAATGAATAAAGAAAGAAAAGAATAAAGTCCAAATAATACCAAATCTTTATAATAATAATAAACACTAAGCAAGGGTCGGATATCATCTCTGCTGATTTTTAACATGTCAACAAGAGGCTCGAGGGAAGTTATCCCGATACCATTGTTTTAACAATAAGCGATGACAGTGTTGATTATTTATGCAGAGAACATCGAAGTAAAATAAAATTTAAGGGAAAAAAACTTATAAAGAGCAATTTAGTATGCACACTTGAAAATGATTTATTAAACTGGACATTGACGGATTGCTTGGTTTCTCTTTTCAGAAAACACTTTTCAGAAAATTCTACTTTCTTATTTTTCGTATTTTTTTGTTTTTACTGAATTTTTTTAATATTTTAAGCAATTTTTTTACTTTTTAGACACACCTAACATAAATACACATAAAAAGTAAAAAAATTGTAAAAAAAATCTTTTCAAAATTTACTAAATACCAAAAATACAAAAAAAAATACAAGAATTCAGTACATTTTTTGTATATCTATGTATTTATTAATTTTTTAAAATATTTTTTCACAAATTTTTTACTTTTTAGATACATCTAACTAAGGTACATCTAAAAAAGTAAAAAAAATGTTTAAAATTTAAAAAATATTCACAAAAAACAAAAGAATACAAAAATCAAAAAATTCAATTTTCAAAAAACTTAATCTAAAAAACTCAAACCAAACACACTTACAGGGCTTGGTGCTGAAGAAAAGTCAAAACATTGCATTCCTATACAAGCTATGTTACATAAATCAAGCATCACAACAGCACTCAGAATTCAATGTTTCTTATTAATTTCATCTACGACAGCAGACAAACAGCGTATCTGACAACAACAGCAAGCCAACAATTTGCTGCTATGACTGGTTGCACCTCTTTATCTGTGAATACAAAGATAATCATGCTGAGATATTTAAAAAAAAAAGAAAAAAGGCAGCAGCTCAAATGTGCTTCATTTCGTCAGATTGCAGAAAATCATCAACTGCTAAAGTAAAACAATATTTCTACCGAGTCTAATTTTCTACTTTCACTGATTTATCGCTGAGAAACTTTCAGGAGTTTCTATTTACACATCATCATTCATCCAAGTACACACCATTTCCTAAATCCACATCACACCAGGGTGATAAGTGGTGGGTGGTGACAGAGGAGAATGTGGGAGGAGAATAGTTTTTTTTTTTTTTTTTTCCTTCTTCTAAACAAGTGAAACTAACTTTTTTGTGGTTACAAGAATGTAGTAAATTTTGAAAACTGTTTTCAAGTTTCATAAACAAAAATTGACAACAAACGAGTTTTCGTTTACAATCTTCAATTTTTTTTTTTTTTTTTTTTTTTTGTAAATATAAATTATAAATATACATATTACCAAACAGGTGCTTAATAATTTGATTTTTCTTGAAGCAATTGGAGGGAATCCATGCTGTACAATCTATCCATTCATATTAAGGATTTTGCTTTTATTATTATTTTTTTAGAAAGCGACTCAAATTAAATTTTTCCTCATTTTCTTGCGTTGCCTTCAAATTTTGACAATGATTTTCGGTTTCAATTACAAAGACCTGACCACACTGA
The DNA here is from genome assembly GCA_025200525.1 of Camellia lanceoleosa. Taxonomy (NCBI): domain Eukaryota; kingdom Viridiplantae; phylum Streptophyta; class Magnoliopsida; order Ericales; family Theaceae; genus Camellia; species Camellia lanceoleosa. Next base: position 30,856,472 of record CM045772.1, read on the forward strand.
AGGGAAAAATAAATAAATACTGTAATTTGTAGAAAGTGAGAAATACCGTACATGAGAATGAAGGGCAAATGAACTGCATATTGAGTTGAATAAGAGCTTTTGGACTTCAAATTTCATACTGCGACAGCTTCGGGACTTTTGCTGGTTTTTATTCCTTTTATAGCTGTAACACATTCATTCAGCGCATAAAAAAGTTAAAATACATTTATGTCATAAAGAATTAAATTTATCTTTTGCCGGACTTATCATAGAAGTTGTGTGAGTCCATGCCTTCGGCATAATCTTTAGCTCCAAAGACAGCAGAACCAGCAACCAAAGCATTGGCTCCAGCCTCAAATCACCTGCCAAAGTGCCAACATCATAAGTATTCAAAATGGCTATATAGATCACATCATCAATTTGTCACTTGTACAGATAAATAATGAAAGAGATTTTGGAAATTTTTTTACACATTATCGTAAGACGATTTGTTCTATTCCAATAAGCCATGATGAGATTTATTTTATTTTAATTTATCTTAGTGTGGTTTAAATTCTCGAGTCTTAGTGCACATTTTTTCTCAATGCACACAACTATAAATTCAAATATTTTGCTTTTGCTTAGTACACATATTTATCTCAGAAATACCATTATCATCAATCTTAGAAATCCTAACCCTAACCTTAACTAACTCCGGTCAGTCAGCACTGTCACCACTGACCTCGTCCCCCGACCACCCTAACCACTCCCCCACCCTTGCCTGGCACTATCACACCCTCAACCACCTTTCTCCGAAAACCCTAGCCCCTTCTCACTGTCCACGACCACCCTAGCCCCACTTTCCCCCAACTACTCTAGCCTCTTCCCTACCGTCCACGACCACCCCAGCCCTAGGGATGGCAATTTAAACTCGGCCCGACGGGGACCCGACCCCGATTTGAGCGGTTTTTTCCCGAAAAATATCCCCAACGGGGCGGGGATGGTATTCAAAATTCAATCCCTGATCAGTTTCGGGCCGGGGACGGGGATAAGTGTTTCAGCCCCGTACCCGGCCCGTCCCCGTCCCCGGCCCCATTTTTCCCCGAAGTAAAATTACTATTTTACTCTCTGTATATATATAAACCAAACGGGTCTCTCATCTCTCTTTCCCTCTATATTTTACCACTTCTCCATCTAACGCGCCTCTCATCTCTCTCTCCCTCACTCAGATTTCTCTCTCTATGTCTCACTTCTTATCATCATCATCCAGGACAGATCGGAATAGATCTGAACAGATCCTCCACCACCACATCCTCTGCCGCAGATCTGAACAGCAAAGCCTCTGCCCGTCCTCCGCCGCAGATTTTGACATCACTCCCTCCTCCGTCGCAGCACTACTTCTATCCGGCCTCCGTCGCAGCTCCGGTGTTTGACCTAGATGATGGCATACGGCTTAAGCACTCCCTCCTCTGTCGCAGCACCACTTCACTCAGATTTTTTTTTTTTTTTTTTTTTTTCAAGTTGTTGTTGATCACCAGTTCATCATCACTCAGATCTGTTTTTTTTTTTTTTTTTTTTTTTTTTTTTTTT